>JANRGW010028294.1:0-13574 GCA_024733675.1 Psilopsiagon aymara
CGCTCTCTCAGCCTGGCTCCATGGCAGAGCTGCTCCAGCCCTGCAGCAGCTCCATGGCCTCCTCTGGCCTCGCTCCAACAGCTCCACGTCCTTCTCGTGCTGTTGGACATTACAAATACGAAATACCACCTCCTCACGGGCCGGAAGCACACACACATGTGTGTGCACACCCACACGCGGCCCCGCAGGACGCGGTCACAGCTCCAACGCTCTCCAACATTCCTCCCAACACCGCCGCTCTCTCCGTCCCCTCAGCGGCTTTCCCGCCTTCCGTGAGGAGAAGCGGCGCGCGCCGGCAGCCGCCACGGCGCATGCGCGGTGTCGTCGATCTGCTAGCGCTTGCGCAGTAGGGCGGCTGAGCTCGGCGTCAGGCACGGAGGTGGGGGGGCGGATATGGGGGTACCTTGAGGGGACGGGACGGGACGGGACCGCACCGCACCGCACCGCACCGCGAGCCGTCCCCGGAGCCCCAGGGAAGGGCTGCAGCTGCCGGGTCTGCCGTACCGGTACGCGGCGGGACGGCGCAGCCCCGCTGGCCACGGGCTGAGGTGTTGTGAGGCGGCTGCTCGTGGCCCGCCCTCTGGGTGAGCGCGGGTTGTCGGGGTCTGTGGAGCCGGATGGGTTCCGTGCAGTGCCGGCCAAGCCGATGAGGTGAAGAGCTGTCGGGGAGTGCCTGTCCCGGCGCTGCTGGGCCCGAGGGCCGGGGGTGGGTTCTTTGCTGTTAGCAACCTCCCGTGGGTTTCTGCTCCGGGAGCTTGCCCTGTCTCGTCTTGACCTTGTGTTAATTTTCTGTGTATGCAGCCTTGTGGGTTCCTTGGTTTTACCGGTTCTGCCCCTTTGAAGTTCTCATTAGGGAGAAAATGCCACCAGAGTAGTTGGGTTTGGTTGGTTAGTTGTCATCTTCTCGCTTCTGCAGGTATCGATACAGGAGAGTTTATAAAGTGATTGCAGTTGTTTCGGGAGGAACTGATTGCATTTCACTCATTCGGAGCTGCTTGGGAGATAGTACAAAGCCCCCTTCTGAGAGAAGAGATAGAATGTATGGAGCATGGCATCACTGAGCACAGGGTTTTAAATAGCTCTGACCAGGAAGAGAAATTCAAATAGGAGACTGTTGTACAGGGTAGTTAACAAAATGACCCAAGCCAAAGATGGTTAAAGCAAGATGTGGGATGATCTAACAGAAGCATCTTGGAAAGCTTAGTTGCCAAGGCAGGG
Organism: Psilopsiagon aymara; assembly: GCA_024733675.1. Taxonomy (NCBI): domain Eukaryota; kingdom Metazoa; phylum Chordata; class Aves; order Psittaciformes; family Psittacidae; genus Psilopsiagon; species Psilopsiagon aymara. The sequence goes on from JANRGW010028294.1 coordinate 1,219, forward strand.
CTTACCCTCAAAGGACATCTCTGTTGCTGTGACAGCACTGGTGTTACTGGAGTGCTACAGAGTTTGTGGTGGTATATGCTCTTGTAAGAAGTGTACTGCAGATGTGTTTTACAGAGAGGTTTGAGAGGTTTGTTGCCCTTGGATAACCACTGTTACAGAACAAGGCATGCAAACGTCCCTTTTTTATTAGGTAATGTCAACCCAATAGCTTATATTAAAGATCGATGGAGGAAGGTGTAAGAGTTGTCAGGTGTGGCAATATTAGTAGATCTGCGTGTCTGCAGTAGAATAGTGGAAGAAAGTGAAGAACTGAAGGGAACTGAAAAACTGGAGCAGTTACTGAACAGATCAACTTTTTCAGCATTAAAAGGCCTGTTTTGAAACACAACACTCGTGCCTTGTGTTCCTGCCTGTATTATCACAGGGAAGAGTATCTTTCAGCTTGGAGTCTGATTTCAATGTGTCCTTTGTATTTGCAGGGAGGAAATGAATCGGGGGTTGATACTGAAGTTTGAGAATCTGTTGCAGTTACGTGGTGCTTGTCGGCAGCTGCGGACTCTGTCCTACAGGAAAGTTTCCAGGGCACAATGGAAGTCTGTGCAGTCATCTGCACATCCCGTGGGATCCGTCCTTCTGTATCCACATTTCTGGCAAGAAGACAAATCAATCAGTATCGCCTTATCGCAGCACAGACATCTAGCTACAAAGGAGGTGACTAACAACATCCAGTGATCTCTGGCTTTATGTGGAAAGTACAAGAGCTCAGTTTGCAGCTTTTAATTACAGAAAGAAGAGCTTTATTAATGAATGTAGAAAACCTTTTATAAATGTATAAGACAAAATGTACTTAATATATGACTGCACTGTGACTTCTTCTCAAATGTTAAAGTGCTTATACCAGCAGCATCATGAATCCTGCAGAGGCAGGAGGAAGTTAGTTATTACAAACAGAAGTGAAAATCATTTTGTTAATTTTTCCCCTTGTTTTGAAATATTCAAAATGAAAAAGATTTAATGTAGTGCCCTGTACATTTTAAATATTCACCGTGGTATGTTAAGTCATTTGTTTATCATAGTTCATTAGTTTCATAGTAAAAATACATATTTACATCATATGGCTTGATTTTTTTTACATCAGTGATCATTGTCTTTTTAATATTGTTCATATTATTTCTTACTTTGTGCCAGCTGTGTGTTCCTATATATGTGTCTAATTCCGTGTAGGAGACAAAAAAGAAGAAAAAGAAGATGCTGCTGACAAAAGGTGAAGTGGAGATAAGGCAGAAGATGACTGTTGAGGAACTCGCACGAGCTATGGGTAAAGACATAGGTGAGACCCTGCTCTGTTGTTTGAGATCACGTGAAACGCAGCAGTTAAAATCTGTCATGCCACTTTCAAGAGTGGCAAAGGGAAAGATGTCTAGGATGGCATTAGTCAGTGGTAGCTAATCCCTCCCTTAGCAAGGTAAATTGCACCCATTCCAAAGGAAATGTGGGTAGGCACAATGGCAGACTAAAGAGACAAAAAGTCAGACCATCCAAATTACTAGGCATGATACTTTAATCTGAAGAAGTCAGGACTGTCTTCCATCTCCAGTAGAAAGGCTTCAGGTCCGTGTGAGCTGCTCTTCATGACTGTGTTTCCAGAGTGCTAAATTATTCTGGGGGGAAAGACATTGCACCCTGGTGTGTCAGTGCTGAACCCCTGTGAGTGAAGAATTTGTGGCTGAAGAGAGAAGGCATAAAAGAGCTTCAGCCTGTAATCCAGCCCCTGGATCTTGGGTTCAGGAGCAATATGTATTTCATTAAAACCAGTCATTTGATTAACTGGGAATGAGAAGGACTGGTCTGGAAATACTCCCCTCTTTAAGTGGCTGCCCTGAGAGCAGGGTTACAGAAGCAGGCTTGGTTTTTTAACCCCACGATCCATTCGAGTTCCACAGTGGCTCAGCTTGACCAGTTTTCAGTGACATTTTGGGGGTTATTATCATGTTTTGACTATTAACATGTGGAGTAATTCCATACTTGTATAATGCCAATCTCCAATCTTTTTTTATCCAGAAAGGTGAGTACTTTTTGTGGCAAACTCTCCTCTCAACAATGAAGAGAAAAGCAGAAAAGTCTGTCATGTCTTGCTGTACATTTCCAAGATAGATTTGTAATGGTATTAGGTCAGTGTACAGCAATTTTTTACTAGGGTATTATGTTTTGTATTTCTGCTGCCAAAGAAGGGGGCAAATGTCTCCCTCCTTGAATCGTTTCTTTGCTGTTTGGTTTTGGTGAGTTTTAGTTGTTCCCTTCTTAGGGGTTAATGGAAAAGGAAGCTCTGAAGATCTGAGTGGAAAAATAAGATTGCAGCGTCTAATAAGATTGTCATTTTCAGTAAATGTTTCTCAGTCCAATTCTCTGCAAGTCTGTAGCATAACAGGGACTTGCAGATCAATCTAAAGGAAAAATGCTTTCTGAATGAAATTTATTAGCATGATATAAATGACTAAGGAAAAAGTCTTAAATTGCACGAGATGGGATGTTTTTGTCCCCTGTGTTTTTGTGGATATAATTGTTAAATGCCTTTATCTTTTTACAGATCATATTTATGAAGTGCTGCTGTACACAGACATTGACCTTGATTCACTAGAACCAGATTCCATCTTACATGAAGACCATATCAAGCTGATTGTTAAAAAATCAGGAATGAAGTATAAATCGGCAAAACTGAAAGAGGAAAAAGAAAGAGAAAATACAGATGCTGTCAAGAGGCAAGTTGTGAACTGTTCTTTTTGGTTTTTTTTTTCCCTACTTGCTTCTGCAGGTGTTTTTCATACACTGTATTTCCTTTGTTCTGACAATATCTTGGTTATTATTGGGAAGCCTCACCCGTTCATCACTGAGTTCTGGTATATGGCTCTTCGTTAGCCATAGTGGGTGTGCATATCACTCAATGAACTTCTTTGGTATTTACAAACCACCTCATTGCTGTAATTGTAGGCCTCCTGCAGACCCAGCAGTACTAACCCCCAGACCCCCTGTTGTTACCATCTTGGGCCACGTAGATCATGGGAAAACAACCTTACTTGACAGCCTGCGAAAAACTCAGGTGGCAGCAATGGAAGCAGGAGGCATCACCCAGCACATTGGTGCTTTCCTTGGTATGAATCATGTCTACATGCTTGTGTAGAGACCAGCTTACTCTTCATCTCACATCTTGGGCTGACTTTCTGCCAATTCATTGGGGAAAAATCTTTCAACATAGTTGGAACTGGATGAGCTTTAAGGTCCCTTCCAACACAAAATTTGATTCTACTTTGATTTTACTTTGAATTATTGAAGTTCCCGGGGCACTTCTTCTTCCCTGAGGAGTTAAAAGCAGGTTTCACTCCATGCCAACAGTTATCCATTTGCCTCAAATATGTTATTATTATTAAAAACAGCTCTTAAAGGAGTGATGCTTGATTTACAGTAGGTCAAATAAAGTTCTGAGAAATGCTGATTTTAAGTGTACCATATCCATTTGTTCACAGTGCATTTGCCTTCTGGGGAGAAGATAACTTTCCTGGATACTCCTGGACACGCAGCTTTTTCAGCCATGAGAGCAAGAGGTACTCATGTTACTGACATTGTTATACTGGTTGTAGCAGCAGAAGATGGAGTAATGCAACAAACTATAGAATCCATTCAACATGCTAAAAATGCAGGAGGTAAGGTGCTCACCTTGTTAATATTACGCTTTGGAGTGGCAAGTTTGGTACTCAAAGTAAATGTGCAAGGTGTGTGTTACTGTGCAGATCAAACAGTGAATACTTTGCAAACATTTATTTACCTCAAAAGAAACTCCTTGCACTGGAATCCACGCACTTGGGAAGTAACTGCTGTAGTCCCCTTCCTTCTCCCCTGGGAAGGTGTTTGAAAAGGTACTGAATGTTGCAGTAGTACATAAAGATATTAAAATACTAATGTTTTTGCAGGACTTGCAGGTTTGTGAGAACCCCACACGTTGGGGGTGTTTTTCCCCTCACATAGTAAGATAACTCCTCCAGCTTACTCATGATAGTTCAGATCTCAATGCCTACTCAGGGATTAGGCACAAAGTGAGGTCATGTACTCTGCATGGTCATAACCTGCTCTACCTTTTTATTGCAGTTGTGTTACTAGCAGCAATGTTCGGTTAGCTTGGTACTGAGTTTGTGTGTTCTCCTTTTAGTTCCTCTTATCCTCGCCATTAATAAATGTGACAAACCTGAAGCTGATCCTGAAAGAGTAAAGAAGGAATTGCTGGCCTATGATGTGGTCTGTGAAGAGTTTGGAGGTGATGTTCAAGCTGTCAATATTTCTGCACTCAAGGTAAAGTTTTGGTGGAAAGAACGATGTTTAATACGTGCATACAGGTGCATTTTTATTATCAGCTGGAAAATAAAATGCTTATCTTCCTGGTATTTGACACCTTACCATGAGCTAAGTGCTGCTGGCTCTCACCAGAATCATTTAAAACATCCTCCTGCCATGTTTTGAGGCTCAGACTTTCAGTCAGCAATAATATATCAGTTTTCTTCTGGTTATTTTTTCAGGTTAATGCTAATTGCTGTTTCCTCATATATTTGCTCACTGTATGAAATCAGAATCAAGGTTATTGATAGTGCTGGGCAGGAAGAGGAAAATTCAGACAAGGGTAAATGAGTATTTTCCTAACACATGCCTTATCACACGAGAGTAATTCTGTAGTGTTCTTATGGGATTTACCATCATTGTGGCAAACAACTGAGAGCTAAAAAGTGAAAATTCAAGTAAACTCAGGACTTTAGTTTTGTGGTGGCCAAGACAGCTTTGTCCAGACTGCTGCAGCAGCATCTTACTGCAGCAGCATCCTTATTGCTGGCTTTCCAGATGTATCCCAAGTAATTTTCTAAGTTTTCAGGCAAGTTCAACGCCTTTTGAAGTCATGTCCTTACACTTTAAAATAGCCATACATAAAAATGGCTTCTTCATTCACCTCTGTAGCGCACATTGTTCCCTCATTCATGTAGATCTGGATCTGCTGACTGACAGCTAGCTCATGGTATCCGTTCTCAAAACCAAAACGTAATTAGAACAAATTGTGGGGAAAAGAGAAGAAAACAGACCAACAGTTTTGTCTCTGTGGTGTCCTGGAGCCCTGACTGGATGGTGGATGTCATCAAGTTTCAGTTTGGGTGGTTTGGCTAGTTGGGGATTTTGGGGGTTGTTCGGTTGTGGTTTGTCATTGGTTTTCAATTTGCATTCCTAATACACTTGTAGAAAATTATTGCAAGGTTTATAATTAAGATATATATATATATTTGTGTGTATATGGTTTTATACAGGGTGAAAACTTAATGGTTTTAGCAGAAGCAACTGTTGCTTTAGCAGAGATGTTAGAGCTGAAGGCAGATGCCACGGGTCTGGTAGAGGGGACTGTGATCGAGTCTCGCAAAGACAAAGGGAAGGGGTAAGTAACCTGCTGCCTTTACAGCTTTAATGAAGCAACTTGTAACAGTGCAGAGATACTGTTCAGCTGGTTTGTACCTCGGGATTTATGTTTAACATTGAACTTTCTGTTGTTGTTAAACTGTACAGTTTCTTTGCAGTGTTTGTGACTGAAGCATCCAATTGTTGTTGTACAGCATGAGAGGCAGAAAAAGAAGTTATGAAGTGATAGGGCAAAATTCATCATCTCACTGATTAAGTCCTGTAAGCACAGGAAATTGTTTAAAATGCTACAACAGCTGCAATTTTTTAAAGCTTCATTAAAAAATAGGAATGATGAAGTTTAATATTCATAATACATAATTTTTGGTGAGTTATGCGTAACATGACATTGTGCTCTTTTAAATGTCATAGTTCCTTTGCAGATTCTCTGGTAATAAGGCATGTTTTGCCCTCTAAAAATGAACTGAATACTTGGAAGTTGTTGGGGTTTAAGGTTTTTTTTGGTGATGAGTTCACTTGAAGTGTTATACTAAAGCTAACTGCAAAAAAGGGAGAAGTCACTTTAATTTTGCATGTTATTTCTCTCCTTTTAGTCCAGTTACCACAGCCATCATCCAAAGAGGAACTCTGCGGAAAGGCTGTGTTCTGGTTGCAGGGCAGACGTGGGCAAAAGTGCGTCTCATGTTTGATGAGAATGGCAGAGCTGTAGATGCAGCCTCTCCGGGCATCCCAGTGGAAATCATGGGCTGGAAGGATGTCCCTTCAGCAGGAGATGAGGTCCTTGAAGTAGAATCTGAGGTACAGACAAACCTCTTTAATGGAAAACTCACACTGCAGTGAGGTGGAGGGGAAGGAGCCGAGTGAAAAACAAGTGATAGCTTTCATTATAAATAACCTGCATAATTTGAAAGATGAAGGATGAGCATGGGTATTGAGACCTGAACTAGGTGGTCTGAAAGAGGAATATCCAGGATATGTTCTCTGTTCCCTTCCTAAAGGCACAGAAGACTTTCATGCTATCACACTATCATCCTACCTGGGGAAAAATCCACTGCTTAATTATATCAGTGTTTTAACTTTAGAATGAGAGAACTAGTTTCTGTCACGAACATGCATAAAATACAGTTTGAAATAGGTGTGGTGAGAGCTGGCCAAACCCACATGGAATAATGAACAATAATTCTTTTCTGCAGTGCATAGTTACCATAAGAATAAGCTTTGAGTCATGCTGTAACCCAGGAAAGAAGCTCTTCTGCTTATTCTCTGCCATACTTGCAGCAAAATCTACTGTTAGGTGTGAAAGTAAATGAGTGAGCCTGTAGAGAAGATGCAAAATGCTGAAGCTGCATTACTGTGGAGTTTTCAGGTGCAGTGCTGTGAAAGGTAATGTTTCTGTCTTCCTGCCCAGCAAAGGGCGCATGAAGTTGTGGCTTGGAGAATCTATGCTGAACAACAGGAGAAGCTGAAAAAGGATGTGGAAGTTATTGAGGCAAAGCAAAAGGAGCACAGGATGGAATATGAGAAGAAGCATGAGCAGCTAGCCCATCTGACCTGGAGGCAGAGGAAGGCGGTGCTGTACAAGGCAAACAAGCACGTCATGTTTCTAAAGCCTAAAGAGAAAACAGAGATGGACAAAAACGTGCTATCGGTAATTGTTAAAGGTGCTGCTCTATTCTGTTTAAACATTGGTTCTGTGTTTCTCAAATGCTCAGTCTGAAGCATGGCACTAAACTAGTAAGAACATTCGGTTACCAGCAGTTTGATTAGTGCAAACCTGAAGAAGTTATTGAACCTCTCTCAGTCAAAGGATGGGCATCCAAAAACACACAGTGGTCAGAAGGATGCACTTCCAACAGGGACAGAGCAACAGGAAAATTACAAACTGGACCCCCTTACCCAGAAACTCCTGAGTAAACCCCATGTAAGTGTCTCTAGATATAAATATGTATTAAAAATATATATATTAAAAGAGATAAGTACAAGCTATATGAGCAGCAGTACTGCATCAGCAAAATGGACGACAAGAACAATTATGTATTAGTTGAGGTGGGACAGGGAGAACTTGGTTTGACCTCACATTTAGTGATACGCAGTAGTAGCTGGTAAACCATGCAAACATGACCTGAAAATCACTGCAGATGTAGATCCTCTGACCTACTGTATAGAATTCATTTTTGGAATTAATAAACTTGTTAGATGTGTTTTAACACATTGCTGAAAATACAGTAAGAATGATGGATGTCAAAAGACTTCCTGTTGCATAGTGTGGAGTTGCTAAGTGCTTAGTTCTACTTCAGTGTCCCTCTAATGTGTACAAAGCGAGCAGTGCTTCTTTTTATACACACAGGTGATGTGGATGGATCTGTTGAAACTATTCTGAACATTCTGGACAGCTACGATGCTGACAGTGAATGTAAATTGGATATCGTTCACTTTGGAATGGGAGATATCAGTGAAACTGATATAAGTCTTGCTGAAGCATTTAACGGTGTGTGTTTAAAATGGATTTACAATTAGTATAAGCTCTTTATTGAAATGGGTAGGACTCATTCTGGTTTTGTTCTGTCAATAATAATTACTGGTATCAATAAAGTAAACTCGTATCTTACAAATATTTCCTTTAACTTCAGACAGTGCAGGTTGGGGAGCCTAGAAATACCACAAACCAGAAGGACTTGTGGCAAGTTGAACTGTTAAACTCTTGGCTCTTCACTCAGGTTGTTTTATGATGCTCAAATAGGGCAAAGCTGAAAAAGCAGATTACAAAATAATTCCTTTTGCTCAAGGAGGTAATTGGAAAACTGTGTTGGTAGTTGTGGACATATCTACCCCGTAATGCTCGCCTGCTGTAGACCATGGGGTTGTTGCACATGTCATAGTCCACAGGTGGACAAGAATGATTTAGAAGTTCACTTCCAGCTTCAAGCTGGTTTTCCAGCCCCAGAATGGGAGGTCCTTGTCCTTCACATGAACTCTGGAGAGTTGTAAGCATTAGTTTCTGCTTCGATACCTCCAGTTCTGTCACAGGCGAATATTCTCTTAAGGCTTTTTTAGCCATTAGCTTACTAGCAGTCCATGTGCTACAGTGGGAGAAGTAAATGGTCTCTCCTTAAAAGGGAAGTAGTAAAATGCTGGGTTTTGTTTTGCTGACCACTAATTCTACCCTGTCCTTGCAAATACGTTACAGAATAGACTTATTGGTTAAAGCATGATCCCTTGTAATCATCACTTGCTGACTGTTTTATTTACCAGGTGTTATATTTGGATTCAGTGTGAAAGCCCATGAAAGCATTAAACAGCTGGCTGCTAAAAAGGGAATAAAAATTAAACTTCACAATGTCATCTACAAACTTGTTGATGACTTGAAAGAGGAGCTCAATAGCAGGCTGCCCCCCTCTGTGGTGGAGAACACAATAGGTGAGTTTTTATGGCCTGAGAAATTCTTGCTGCCTAATGTGGCCTAAGGTTTATTCTCCAATTAAGTGTTCCTTTTGAATCAAGTATTTCATACTCTTCTATAGCTGTTATAAAGCTTGGTCAGTGGAGGAGTGGAGCTTGCTTCTGCTCATTGCTAGTTTGCTGTTCTCATCTACCTCATGCAACTTCACTTTTTCTTTTCAGGGGAAGCTTCTGTTCTCAACATCTTCTCTGTAACAGTAGGGAAAAACAAAATTCCAGTTGCTGGATGCAGGGTACACAAGGGGCTGCTGGACAAGAAAATGAAGTTCAAGTTAATCCGCAAGCGGGATGTTATTTGGAAAGGTAAGTGGCATCACCACAAAACAGGAATTGGGTCCAAGTGCTGCTGGTGCCCTGTGAAGTTTAGTGCAAAACATGCATGCCATATTCACAACATAAGGGCAAACCAAAACACCCCCTCTGATACTGGTGACTCTCTTTCTTTGATGCATTTTTCTTTGTAGGATCTTTAGCATCACTGAAGCATCTTAAAGATGATGTCCAGGTAATAAAAGCAGGCATGGACTGTGGATTGAGTTTGGACAAGAATATAGAATTCATTATTGGAGATGAAATTATTTGTTATGAAGAAAAAGAAGTTCCACAGACAACTTCCTGGGATCCAGGATTCTAAAAGGCATTAATACTAAAGGACGTGTATTGTTCCTGGCTGGCCTTCAACTCTTAACATTAAATGGACTTTCAAAGATGTACATGAGCTTCCTCCTCTCTGATGTTTATGTAAATATGTTCTGCTTTTAAATGTCAGCAACCACCGTACCTCACTGGAACATGAGCTAAATTAACAATTGAGAGCAAGCAGCTCAAGCATTTGAAACCATCACTCTATGATGTCTATTGGTTCCAAATAGCCAGACCATCTTCTTTCCCCCCCTCCTCAGTATGCAGTAGCACTCTATGTCCTTTTCTCTAACATGAGCATTGTAGACATGACTTCAGACCTCTTAATCTATTTTTCCTTTCATGTTTAAAGAGACCACTTCCAAAGTTAGCCAGTATCATTTTTTTCCCTCTGCCATTGCTACTAGTTATCTCCTTTCAAGGAGTCGTATCTAACCAAGGCCACTCATTAAAGATGTTGCTGCTTCAATCTTGAAACAAAATATTTCATCCTAGCTGACAGTCAGCATCTAAAGTTTCAAAGGTATTTCTCACTTACAGGAAATACAGTGCCACAGGAACCAAAAATAACTACTTAAACCGTACAGAAGTTCAGATTTTTATTGTCTAATACATTTACTTGTCTTCTGGTTTATTGAAGCAGTACGTCAGACAGCACTTGCCACAGTAGTGCCTGTCGAAGTGACTTGCCATGAAGACTCCAGCTCCACACTCCTCAGAGGGGCACTCCCGGCGCAGACGGCTGATCTTGCCGTTCTCATCCACCTGGAAATCATGGAATCAGACTGGTTTGTGTTGGAAGGGACCTTAAAGCTCCCCCAGCTCCAGCCCCTGCCATGGGCAGGGACAACTTCCACTAGAGCAGCTTGCTCCAAGCCCCATCCAACCTGGCCTTGAACACTGCCAGGGATGGAGCATTCACAACTTCTTGGGCAATCTATTCCAGTACCTTCAAACTGAAGAACTTCTTCCTTATATCTAACCTAAATCTCCCTCTTTTAAACCCATCACTCCTTGTCCTATAACTATAGTCTCTGATTCCCTGATGAAGAGTCCCTCTCCAGCATCCCTGTAGGTCCCCTTCAGATACTGGAAGGTTGTGGTGAGGTCTCCACACAGCTTCTCTTCTCCAACAATCCCAATTTTCTAAGCCTGTCTTCGCATGGAAGGGCAGAGAATCAACATCTCATAAATGCACTCACCACCTTTTAGCACCAATGATAAACTTGAGTTGGTTTTTTGTAAGCAAAGTGGCTCTTGTGACAGTTATTACATCACACTTATTGAAACAAAGTTCAGAAGTGCCTACTTGTAAGAGTTAGTTTCTTTCCTATTTAACAGGTGTGATGTTCGCAAATAGAAGGACTTTAAATACACCAGGCTACTCGCAGACTAGTTACAGGATTCATGTCCTTCCTGGCAAGAACTCCGTTTTCATCAAGCTAAGAGTTAGTTCTACATACCTTGTAGTACTTCAGCACTGCAAGCTTAACCTTCTTTCTCTTATGCTTGTTCTTCTTGGGGGTTGTGTAAGACTTCTTCTTTCTTTTCTTGGCCCCACCACGAAGTCTCAGCACAAGGTGAAGAGTTGATTCCTGTTGGGAAAGCACATGAAATAGATTAAAAACACATGTAAAGCAGGCTTTTATCTACAGAAAGTAGATCTCTAGTTAGGAAAGCTCTAAAAGGATTATTCAACATACAGGCTGCAAAGAACAGCAGCTCCTGCATCCCAACCCCCAGAAGGTTCAATTGCTGTGCCTACATTCTCAATATAGCCTCCTTCCCAGTGGCACTGACTGCCCTGTCACGTTAAATTGGCACAAGTGAGCAGGATTTTTCACGTCAGCCCCATAAGACGGCTCACCCCCGCATGCCATGTGCCCAGGCTGACAGAAGGGAGACGCTGGAAGCAGAATCCTTATGCTTCCCCAGTCAGAAGTGCCACCCAACCCTAAATCAACTGATGTGGTTAAATCCATCTGCAGCATTTCTTAGGCTCAGCTGCAAAGGCCAGTCTGCTCCAACGGTGCCAACCAGTTCTACAGTGTGCTGTGCAGCCTGTCCTACTCACTTTTTGGATGTTGTAGTCAGACAGTGTGCGTCCATCTTCAAGCTGCTTTCCAGCAAAGATCAGTCGCTGTTGGTCAGGAGGAATACCTGATGGGGACATGGATCGAGATTAACTGAAAAACACAATCTAGGCCATTCTAGAGTAAAATATTAACTTCTTGCAGATGATCACACGTGGATACACATCAAGCAAAATGAGAACAGTAAGTGCATCTTGCGCTTACCTTCCTTATCCTGAATCTTAGCTTTGACATTTTCTATTGTATCAGAAGGCTCAACCTATTAAAAAAACGAAACAACGGACTCAAAACACGGTTTGCCTTCTCGGCAGCCCAGAGATGCGGAAGAGCCACCAGGCACTCCAGGCACGCCGCCTATGCTACCACGGCCGTTTCGCCTCCCTCCCACGGGCAGCCAGCTCCGGCCAGGCCCAGTGGGCTCCGTGCACCCCGCACCCAAGGCCCCGGCCGGCCCGTCCCGGCGGAGGAGCCTCCCTCGGCCAAGGCAAACCCCCGTGGCGCTGCGGGGTGCGGCGCGGCTCACCTCGAGGGTGATGGTTTTCCCCGTGAGGGTCTTCACGAAGATCTGCATGTTGAGGCCGGCACCTGTGGCGGGGAGAGGCAGCCGAGAGGCAGGGGCGGCCGCGGCCAGGCGTGCGGCGGCGGAGCGAGGCCTCACCGCGGCTCCCTGCGCGAATGGCGGCTCCGAGAGGGCGCGGCGCCGGCACGCGCGGGGCTTAC
>JANRGW010028295.1:0-12919 GCA_024733675.1 Psilopsiagon aymara
TGGTGAGGCACTGGAATGGGTTTCCCAGGGAAGTTGTGAATGCTCCATCCCTGGTGGTGTTCAAGGCCAGGTTGGACGTAGCCTTGGGTGACGTAGTTTATTGGGAGGTGTCCCTGTCCGTGGCAGGGGGTTGGAACTGGATGAGCTTAAGGTCCTTTCCAACCCTACCTATTCTATGATTCTATGATCCTATGATCCTATGATTCTATATTGCAGTGTCTTTCCATTCTGCATAAAAATAGCTTCTCCTTCAGTGTTTCTTAACCGAATCCCCAATTGTGAGCACTCAAGCCATCAGATATTCCCCAGTGATACGTAACAATTTATAAACCCTCTGCTTTTGCACTTATACCCAATTTGAACAAAATCTGAAATTCAGTGTCTCAGCAATTTGGGCAGCAGAGTTAGAGCTGGAATCTGTCCTTGGTCTCCTCTGGGAACACAAAGATCATCACGCTTTTGCCTCTGAGCGATACGGGTTATACAAGACTTACTTTGAGCTGAACCCGGATTGCTTAAAAGAGGTTGAGGTAGGTGAGGCAAGTGGAGTTAAAATGTGCAGAGAAACAAAGGTGAAATTTAATTAACCTTTACTTAGAGCAAAATTTAGGGCTCCTCATTAGAAAACCACAAAACACCACAAAACTCTACATTGTCAGGAACTGCAGTAAAAGTGTCCTATCAGGGCACTGGTATGGTGCTCCTCAGCAGAGAATAGCCCTCCACTTCTGACACCAGCCCTGGCCCATCTGGATGCATCACTATGAAGAATCAGAAAAGCTGCAATGAAATCCACACCAGCCCTGAATTACATCGTTGGGATGCTCACATCATTCGCAGTTTCCAGCTCCACAATACCTCTTCCTCTCAGGAGAGCAATAGGGAATTTCCATCAAAATATTATTGATGAAAAAAAATCAGTTTCTGCATAATTTAAGTTTTTGGTGGGAAGATTTCAATTTCTCACTTGGACCACTGATGTTGAGCATGCTTTGAATCAGGCTGCCAGAGCTGCTGCAGTATCTCTTGAAAGACGCAATGCAGTTGATTTATCCTGCGGGACAGATTGTAGCGGTCATAATTTAGCAATGCCTCAGCTCATGCTGGAGCACGGTGGCACATCCCAGGACATGCATCTAACAGAATTAAAACTCTCTACAGCCACCTTTTCTCCCCTGGTAAGTCTCCATCTGTTGAAAACTGGTGAAAACAAATGTCAAATAATCAAATATTTATATCAATGACTAAATTTCAAATAAAATATGTGAAATTATTTGAGTTTCTGATTCATAATGAAGTCAACTGATTGAAAACTTAAAAACAGAACTGGGATTTTTCTGAGGGACCAAACCAAACAAAATCAAGGCAAAATGCTAGGAATATTCAAACACAACTCATTAACAATTTTTTTCTCTACAGTGAGCTGTTGCAGACAAATACACACTATAAACCAGTATGGATTTTTACCACAGTTATTGCACCATAAGGGGGGCTGCCATGGGTGAGGGGAATATCACAAAGCTCATGTGGCAGAGGGCAAACTGAAAGAGCCGCTTTCTTCTTCAGAATCCAAACTGCGATCAAAGCCTTTCCTTTGGAAAATGATTAAATAGAATTGAATGAGTCTGAGAGAAAGGAGAGAGTTGGGATGTTGGCAGCACATCAAGACTGGGCAATAACCACAAATGTTTGCAGGAGATAACCACACAGAGAGTGAGCTACAACTCCACAGACAGACCCAAGGGTGTTGTCCTTTGTCTATCTTGGCCAAACGCATGTCACTAGCCTTGTCAAAAGAGCACGAAGGAGATGGCAAGAACTGATTCTTTCCAACATCTCTCAAGATCCATTGGAACAATATATTGGTCATATAAACTTTTACAAACTTTGTTTTCTTAAGCCACAGAACAAATCACAGGACAACAGTATTTCTGCTTTCATTCCACAAAGAAAATAACTAAGGCTGAGAGCAGGATGATCAATGTTTTTCCAGTTATTGTGCTCATAAGGGAGTTTGGAATAGCTTTGGGGGGTTTTAGACAGCAGAAGTCAGCTAAAATGAATCTCACTCCAAGGAAACAACAGTGCTTTTACTGCAACCCCAGGGGTACACAGAAAGTGCTCTCTCTTGAGATGAAAGACAAGTGCATGAGAAAGTTTGGGCTCTAGCAGCTGATGCACTGTTTCTGAGTTCATCTAAGGAGTTTATAACCAACATAGTGTATAACTTTTAGAGCTGTACAAACAGTTGGGTGTCTCAACGATCCTATGCCTAATGAATTCAATGCTCTCTCATTGCTCAGATAAAAAACCTACACACCATCAAGTATAAGCACATGGAGGTCTGACGTTAATTGAGTCTTACTTATGATGGCTGAGGAACCCCAACAGGCTTAGGCCCTATTGGAAAGGCATTCTCCACACTGAGGAGTATGGCACAAAGTTTAGGGGCCTGCCTCTGCTATGGTATTATTCTTCTCTTGCCATCATTGCTGTGCTGAAAAGCATCAACTAAGGACAAGTTCCCCATTAGGCTGAGTATCATATAAAGGAAGCTCAGCAGAAGTCAGGAAGGAAGAGTGAGATTTATTGCATCTGTCTTCATGAGAAGGATTTAATTAGACACTTGGCCATCTCCATTTAGGCGGCTATAATTTCACAGATGCTCACAAATAGGTATGTAAAGTCTTTTGAGACACCTTAATGTAGTTTACTCACTTCAGGTTACCTTCAGCTGCTGGCTCTGAAGTCCACAGGTCTTCCATATGTTCTGTATCATATTTGCCAACCCCATGCAGATGTCTCAGATACCCTAGAGCCCCTCAGAGACCACTGAAGTCTATTGGGCAACTGAGCTGAGCCCTACATCTTTAAATTCCCTGACAATCAATGGAAAGTGACCCCTGAAGAGTGATTCAGATGGCCAGATACCTGCTTTGAGGTGAGGATTCCTCTCTACAATCCACTGACTATGTTGACTAGGATTAAGGTTCAATTCTTCAGGATGTCCTCTGCTACTTGGTACACCCAAGGGTGTCTGAGATGTGCAGTGATATGATGCAGCATTAACACATCTCTGGAACAGCAGGTGGAGGCCAGGTGGAAGAGTGGGACATCCCAAGTGGTACTGCATACCTATGTATGAGCAGCTCTTACCATCCATGCTGGCTGCTGAGAGACCAAGTTCACACACAGACACTTACCTGAAGTAAGTGCCTCAGGCTGGAGCTGTAGCCCACCCAAAAGACCCTACTCAGTTTCCAGCAATCAGCATTATGGTCATTTGAGAGACTCTCTGCAACCTCATCTCCAACTGCCACTCTTGAGAGATATGTGTCTCTTTACCAGCCCCATGTCGTCCCTACCAAGCCCACACAGATGTCTTAGGTCCCTTGAGCATCCCAAATTACACTAAAAGCTTCCATCTGGTTTACCGAGCTGTGGAAATGTCTGTAATATGGTTGCCTACACTAATAGAGCAAATGATTCAAGATTTCCTTTATAAAAAGGGCAGGAAAATTGAGGTTTAGGATACATTTCAGCTGGCCTATTTTAGAGATTTACTTTAGACTGGGATATTCCATATCCAGAGGAGCCAATTTCTCTCCATTCTTAACAAATAGAAGACAACCAGCTCAGAAGCGAACACCTCAGCAGTCCATCTGCTGAATCCCACATCTCAGGAGTCACCCAATCCACAAAGGAAGCTCCAACACAAATTCACAGACAAGAGGAGACACAACCAAGTCACTAGGGCTTGATGGGCCACTGTGACTCCTTAAGCAGGTCTGGACTTTAGCCATGAGCCAAGTTCAGATTAAAACCCCAGTGAGAGAGGGTGAAGATGATTTTTAACAAGCTTTTGTGATGGAGAAAGAAAACAATGGCAGCCACACTGTCAGCCGAGGTACAGCAACTGTGTGCCTGAGCCTGGAGCTGCGATTCTGGCTGTAACCCACCACCGCTGTTTTCGTGTTAATATTGCTAAGCTTTTCCCAGAGGTGCCATGGTAACAGGCACTTGGAATTACTTCACAGATTGTATAGCATGTTATGCAAAGTGGCCTGGCAGGCTTTCTGCTTTTAATATTCAAAGATTACCTCCAAAGTAGCCCATCTATTTTCAAATCCTTAAATCCCTTGACACCTGGATGCTTTGTATGGAGCTTCAAATACACTATAAGTTTGCTCCCAGACTTCAGAAAGTCATTTCAAAGTAGAGGAGGCAGGAACAGCACACGGCACTTCTATCAATTCCTGTGACAGAGAGGTTGCAAGAGGCATACAGACAGAGAGGAAGAAAAATTAATAGTAGTTATTTTATTAATAATAAGTCTGGCTAAAGTAAGGCATCAAGTTAGTAAAATGAAGATCATCTAGTGGTTTCATACAAGGATAAGGAATACTGTTTCCAGCGCAGCTTGCCACTAGCCAGCCTCATGTTTTGTTCAGGTGGGATTAAAGGCTTGTAGAATCAACCAGGTCAGAAAAGACCTTTAAGATCATAAAGTCCAACATTTATCCCAGCACTACGAAGCCCACCACTGACCCATGGCACTGAGAGCCTCGTCTACATGGTGTGTGAACACTCGCAGGGATGGTGACTCCAGCACTGCCCTGGGCAGCCTGTTCAATGCAGGAGCACCCTCTCTGTGAAGAAATCTTTCCTAATCTCCAATCCAAACCTCCGCTGGTGGAGCTCAAGGACGTTTCCTCTTGTCCTATCCCTTGTTACTTGAGACACCAACCCCACCGCACTCCATCCTCCTCTCAGGCAGTTGTAGAGAGCGATCAGGTCCCCCCTGAGCCTTCTCTTCTCCAGACTGAACCCCCCAGGTCCCTCAGCCATTCCCCATCACACTGTGCTCCAGGCCCTGCACCAGCAATGTTGCATTCAAGGGACCATTCCCCACCATGCCCTGTCTCCCCACTGCATCTTTATCACACTGTCCTTCTCCCTCTGCTGCCCCTGCCTGCCCCATCTGCACTCATGGCTCTCCCTTCACAGCCCTGCCCTAGGCTGGGGACTCCGTAGGGCAGCAGGGATTGCTGAAGCACAGCACCAACAACTCCTGCCCACCCCATGTTGCTCTATGAGAGTCCCAATAAATTAGACACAACTTCCCCAGGAGGCTGTTACAAAAACAATGATGATTTATGCAAGCGTAACAAATAGGCACTTGGATACCATGGTGATTAGCACTGTGAAAGGGAAAAGGAAAAGCAAAACAGTTTTTCTCCTCTCTTTTATCTGATTTGTGAATTCTGCAGGGAATGTGCATTTTTGCATATGCACATGCCATATGGACAGGCAGAGGCACGGTCCTTCTGAAATCCCTGATGCTCACCTGAATTATGAACAGAATGGAAATTGAGAATTATCTCAGCCAGTCTCACTCCAACCTTTATTAAGTGTCACAGACACAGCCCATGAGAGACAGGCAAATTTCCTGCACCAAATGCATTCAGTTGCCCAGACCTGCAAGACAAGAGTAAATAATCTGGCAAGCCTTCTACCATCATCTCTTCCCTCCAGCCCTGGCAATGACATTATCCTCCCCAGTGGTTTATTGCCTCCTCTCACTATCATTGCTACACCTACCTATCTACTGCATCAGCTTAGAATCACCTCAAATCCTTGTCTATCCTCTACACCTATGCTATTTAAATCTCTCCCAAGGAGCCACCTTGGCCACCTTTCTGCCTGCAAAACATAAGTTGTTTGCATCCAAACATCAACAGACAGTATTCATCAGGCTTTCCCCACTGCCTCGCTTCATTCAGGGACAGATCCATTTTCTCCTAAAAGTGCCCCTTTGGTGGCCTGACTTTGCCACTGCATGGAGCCTCTTTCCCTTTCTTCACACCTTTGCCATAGGGGACAATAGGCTTTGTTATATGTTTGGGCTGATATTTAGTGGGCACAGACAGCAGATTACAGAAGTATTAACTGCAAATCATCAGCATGGAGAAGTACAGTGTCTTGTGATCATCAGCATCCCTATAGCCACCATGCTTCTCCATTTCAGGGTAAGTGGGGGAAGTACCTTGGCAAATAGATGGGAAAGGCTGGCTGAACACAACTGACCTGCTGCAGTGCTCCTGCCATTCCCACAGCACAGGGGATACATCACAGAGAGCTGAATGAAGAACCTACGCCTGGCTACCACTGGCATCTCCAAAGCCTGATCCCTATTCTAGACCAAGCCTAGAAACTGCCCTGAACAGTCTGAATAGGCTGTTGCAAGCCTCTTCCCTCTACCACACCATAGTGTAACAATGGGTTGAATAGAGCCCAAGACATCTTGCAGGATAGAGAGGTCAAATCCAAATGCTTTGCCTTTGAACAGATTTTGCTTCCTTCACGCCCATTTTCTAGTTGGAAGTATTCTGCAAGGCATGACTTCAGTTTTCACAGCATTAGCAAGTAGTTTCTCATGCTCTAGAGTCTGCACAATCCATGCACAAATAACTCTGGTAATAGCAAAGGGAATAGAAAAAAAGTAGTACAAGGCTGAGTAAGTAAATAGCTCCTGGTTAGAAAACTGAACCTCTTATTGACTTTAATGCAAACATTTCCACTTGAGTGTGTATCCTCTCAAATCATTTGCCTCTCTCAGGGAGCAGATTTTTACAGTTAAATGGTCCTAAAAGGCTCAAAAGACAGCAATGATTTATACATTTGTGTATCCATGTATATGGCCACCATCTATGTATACATATTTGTTGGTGGTAGAACCAGAGCAGTTGTGCCTGTCTTTTCCAGACCTGACTTTCTGTGATTCTATGTGAAGAGCCTAATTAGAAACCCATTTTTCAGAGGCACTGAGTATCTCCTGCTGCAACCCCAAAACCAGCTTGCTTAGAGACCAGCTCCTCCGAAAATCCTGCTCTTGAGGCTTATCTCCCACAAGAAGTGCAATGGTTTACATTAAAGCCATTTAAAAACAATTTAGTGCTCTTATTTTTTGCTAAGCAGTGTGTTATGTTACTTCAATTTGTGTTAGTAAGGATTTGACTGAAATCAATGTGAGCTGTTCCTCTGTTTAATGAGTTCATCCCTATTAAAAACATGCCTTTATTGGGTTCATGGACCCTTCTTGTGTAAATCAGACCTTAGAGTCCTCTAAAGGGCTCTAAGATGCACAAAGGAAAGATGATGTTTATCTTTATTTCCTATTTTGTTTCTGCATTAAGTTACCCAACAGCACATCCTCCTATCTTATATGGCACCATTTCTGCAGTCTTTGCGCATCTCATAATGCACCTGGGAAGTAGAGAACCATTTTCGTTCCAATTTACCTGCAGAGAAGTGAGCTGGAGAGCAGTCCTAAAGCCTCACCGTCCCCAAGCAGGGTCCTGCATTCAGCTCACCAGCCACTAACCCATGAATTGCTCTTCCATTTCACCCTGTAGCTCGCTCTGTTTCTGTAATGCCCTTCGCTTAGCCCTGAAGACACAAAATCTGTCAAAATCACGGGGCCAGGACAGCCCCATACCTGGTTCCCCCTAAGAGTGAGGACAGACCACTGCACCTCCTGCTCCCTCCATCCATAGGGATTTTCTTCCAAAGTAAAGGGATGCAGCACCTCTGCGCCTTGGCCTGACTTGCATTCCGGAGACTACCCCAGGACCTTGAAGCGGGTCTTGGGCACTGGATCAGATAGAATCTTCCACAAACCTATTTTTGGCAAACAGCTTCTCCCCTTTCTGTTCAGTTTGCTTTCTTAAGTCAGATGCAGTGATTGATGTTTCAAGGGGCTTGAGTGCCAACACAGTCTGAGCTGCAAGAACTCCTGGTGCTGCCAAAGAGGTTATGTGAAAACCATCACAGCAGAAGTACTCTGATTGCAGCAGGGAGCTAGAAAGGCAAATATGGAGTTGCAGATGAGAGGAAATGCTCCAGTGCCAGATTTTAAACTGCACACAGGGGCATTTGCTCTCTTTCTTATTCAAAACCCAAAACCAACTGTGGTGCTGATGTTTCAGGAAGTCTCGAATGGAGAACTTGGTGGTAAAGGCACTCAGTGATCTGGTCTCCTTTCATTTTGCTAGGGCTGGAGCCCTCAAAACCCACCCTTGATTTATTAGAAGTGTTACAAAAGACAGGAAGAAGGACCCACCTAATTTTATAACCATCCAAAGCCATATCTATATTATTTATACTGCACTGTATGTTAGGGAGACCTCTTGCTGGCATTTGGAATTAAAAACAACCTGCAGTACTGTGAAGCACTAAAGCTCTCATCTGGAGATGCAGTCAGGAATGAAAATGAAGAGGGGGAATCTGTAGGCAGATTTCTGACAAAAACTGCTGTTTATATCCAGGCGAGGCTGGGAGGCGAGTGCCAAGATTCCTGCAAGATTTTCTGAACTCGGTGCCTGCTTCTTGGCTCCTGCATCCATCACTTGTCACCTCTTTGGAAGCACAGAGCATCCTGGCCTCTCTCCTGGCTATGCGCAGGGATGCAGTGTGCTGACATTGCTGTGCCTGTGCAGGAAACCTCACCCGGCCCATGCATCCCTCTGCTGCTGTCTCACACAGATGTGTTTCGTTTGGAAGTGGGGACAGATGGCTTGAATTCATTTATTTCTACCACATAAACAGAAAACAAACCCCAAAACAGGACATGCAAGAAGATGAGGCTGTTCTCTGTGTCCTGATCCCAGTATCCACACAAATACAGGACGCTATCAGATGGAGGCTATGGTAATTTTAAAGGAGAAAAATACAAATACCATGCTGTGAGGTGGGGGGATGTGTACATTTAAGTTTGCATTTGGCAGAGCAACAGACGTTATCTGTCTAAAATACACCACCTAGAGTGGCACTCCTCAAACATAAGCCTTTGCTTCTACCTCCCTCATTGCCTACTCTTTTACTGGAGCTCAGAGCTTGCGCAGGGATCTGGGTGGTGGAGCCATCCACCTCCTGTAGCATCCCAAAGAGAATGATCTTTCTAACAGAAAGAGGAAATTCAAGGCTGACAGGAACAAGGACACAGCAAAGAGGTTCCAACATCCATCAATTCATGAAAAAGACCAAAACCAGGTCAGTAGCTGGTGCTCTTATAGAGCTCAGTTCTCACAAGCCACAGATGACAGGAAGATGTGGGCATAGAGAGCAGTGGCAGAGCAAAATTTATATCCTCACCTCATTGCCAAATTGCAAGAGTATAATACAAGAAAGAAAAACCTGCTCACCTGGATTAGGGAGTATCTCCCATGATACAGTAAAATATGCTGCTGGCAAAAAAGGCTATGAAGAAATAATGTCATTCAGAGACCGGTATGAGCCAAATACATGCAAGAAACAATTTTTGCCTAGGGACTTAGTGCAGCATCAGCATATGTCAAAAAAGGTTGGGGTCCTGAACTCTGCATTGCAGTGTCTGTGTCCTTCCACTACTCTGAGCCACAAAAGATCACAACAGCTCATGTCACAGACAGTTCTTCCCAGGGCATTCAGATGTCTCTCATTGCCCTGAGGATTATCACACCTGAGCACCGCTCTAAACCCCAACCACCCAAAATGCCTGTGCAGAGACAAGGGAGTCTTGTCAACCTCACACATATGCTTTCATGCTCAGTGTGACAGTCGTGCAGCTGGGTCTATCTGACAGGTTGTGCTGCACTTTCCACTGTGCTCAGAACTAATCCAGGCCTCTGAATGTGCCCAGAGATAACAGGTATGACAAAGGGGGTTACCTGCATGTATGCCCCCAGCCAGCTTCTGCGGCTTTATGATAAGAGCATTGCTGCCTTCCAATATGAAATTGCTCAAAGAAGATCAGCCCTTGGGTCTCTAGCGGTAGGATTGTACAGGGTTACATTATGATCAGAAGTGTAAAGCTCCCACTTCAAAGATTCATCAGTTTGGTTCAGAAATGCTGAGATGCCTTCATTCCTAAAGGAAGCTTCATTGTAAGATGGAGACAGTTTTTTATTGGTGATCACAGTTAGTTTCTAAACTGTTTGTTGATGAGACCATGGGATGATAACGATGCTGCACTGAATTCCACCACTCCAAAATGGATTTCCTGTTGTTGCTGCTGGCTTCTTGGCTGCTGCTCTCCCATGGCATGTCTTGACCAAACACTGTCGTTAGACATGTAGTGCCAAAAATGCTTCTTTTCTTCCTGTATCTCAGTTTCTTCCATTCTATTTCTGTTTACTACATGGAGCTGCCTTATGTATTTTAAAAGCAGGAAAGAATCTTACCCAGGGGTAGCTGTTTATTCCCTATCCATCAACCAGCTTGACCACTGAGCTACTTGCCATTGCCCCCATTATCCACATTCAGCCTCTTTTTCCTCCTCAACTGGGAGAAAAACGTCACGTTACTGTTACCAGTCTCGCTGTCCCAATAGGGCAGAAGAACCTCTCTGTGTCCATATTTTGTGTGCTCGTTTAACTGTAGTCAGAGCACTCTGCTGAGTGAGGGAGACAAAGGTCTCAGACAGCAAACTTGACTCCTTCAGTCGACGGTTTAAAGCTCATAACAGAGGAGATGGCACAGAGCATCTTCCCCTGTGCTGAAATCAGAACTGAACTAGAAGTAGCTTTTTTAAGAGAAAAATGAACTTTCTTTTGCTACTTTCTGAGGAAAAAATAGATCTTTTTCTGACATTCTTTGTGCATTTGTATCAACTCACTGTAATTCTTAAATCTTTGCAGCTTGCTAAGCCTAGATCCCCCCTTTCTGGCTTTGTATAGGAGCAAATATAGACCTGGACAGCTCTAAAGTAGCGCTTCTGTATTGACACTTTCGCCCAGTTGTTTTCCACCCCAGAGGAAAACGTTTCTAAGCAAAGAGTGTTACAGCATGAGACACAAGCTGTGATCTCTGGAATGAAACGTTACATTTTATTAACCTCAAATATGAACCTCCCTGTGCTGGCAAAGGAATTGCACTGTTCAAAGCAAAATGAGTTCTTAATGATTGTTGTCAGAGAGGCAGTAGCTGTGGAAGGTGAAATAGCCTCCCAGTAAAACTCCGCTGGTGTTAGCAAATTGCGAATTAGATACTGTGAGCACCAGCTCGCAGCTGTAAACTGTTTGCTTTTGAAACAGTCTGGACTGTCTTCTTCTGGGTAAAAGGATAATAAGACTTGATGTTAGAGCCTCATTAGGAGAAAAAAGGAGGATCTAATAGAATAATTGCATTAAACTGGAGATGAATGTCACAGCATTGGATGCGAAATGGGAAGCTGGGAGGTGCTGTCAAGGGGTCGCTGGTCACCTTTGGTCTTTGGTAAAGAAAAGACCTTGTGGGTTTGGAGATGTGACACTGTGCTGGGATGAAGTGAGGCTCTTCCATCCAGGGGCGTATGGTGGCTGTCAGCAAGCTGCTCACACAGCACACAGGGGAGAGCACAAGGTGTGGGGAACAGGCTTGGGGAAAGAGCCAGCCTGCGCAGAAGCAATTACACATCCCAGTGTGATGTGCAATGAATGGATGGGCAGAGAATGTTTTGAACAGGAAAAGGGCGATGTTGATAAAGGCAGTGCACTTCACAAGCAAATGGGTGCTTAGAATTATACTACTGGGTTATTATTCAGTCCCATTCCCAGTTTCACTTGAAAGCACAAGGCTGCAGATGCTTCACAACAGTGAAAAATGAAATAGGCAAACAAAATACCCAGCTGAGTTAAAAAAATAGCAGAAAAATCTCTAAGTTCCTTCGTATAACTTGATGCACACCCTCACCTGAAACACTCTGCTCTTTTCCAGGTCTGCCATTGCAGAGTGCAGTGGAAAGCAGAGCAATTGGGGACACACAATGCAAATGCTTAATTGCACGTAGGAAGAGCTGAGAAGATTGGGATGGCTGAGTTAGGGAGAAGACTGTGTACACAACATGATGTAGATGGAAGTATGACTCAGACTGGAGCAGGTAAATTTATCTCCAGAGTGCCATAAGCTGGAACAAGGGAATGTCTGATGACATTTATGGAGCACATCTGAGGAATGGGCTGCTAGTGATACACAGCCAAATTAGTTAAAGCTAAAAACCCTGGGAGGAACAGCTCATCAGGATTTTCAGATGATATTAACAATATCCATACTTAAATTACAACACTAAAAATAGAAGATAAAAATAGAAGTAAATTAAAAGGAATTAAAAGTTTAAATAAGTAGTAAAATAAAAATGGAAGAACTCTTACCCTGTTAGTGTACAAGCCTCTCTCAGGACGAAAAGATAAAAGTGGAAATCAGGGTATTGAGCAATTATTTCCATGTTTTCCAGTAATGGATTTCAGTGATACAATTAAGACAAGTTTTTCTTCCAGAAGGAAGCAGTTACAATGTGCAGGGTCAGTATTAATAAAATACACAACCAAGCTTGGCTGTAGAAGACAATGATGGCTGGTTGCCTGTGGTGCCATTTGAGATGGGGCTATCAGTAGTAATTTTTCTGTATCGCCTTTTGAGTATAATCCTTCTCTACAGAAAAGCAGCTGTATGCAGGATACCCACACAGGAAAGAACCTCTCATCCTCACTGATTTCTTCAACTACAATGTGATGTGCTCAAAACCACTGCTCTGCCATTTTGAACCTCAGCAAGAGTGAATCTGCCCACATTCCTCCTATCCTAGGGCACCGTGGCTCCCAAACACCTCATACTTCTGACCCTGCAAATCACAGCTGCCACCCGCATAGTGACAGCACTGCCCTTCCTATGGATATCCTATGGACAGAACAGCCTCCATCAGCCTTGCCGTAGCTGTGCTTCTGAGCCATGACCTGTGTCATCATGCTTCCATGCACAGCTGGGGTGGGGAAGAGTGCTGTTCATAGAATCACAGAATCACAAATGGTTTGGGTTGGAAAGGACCTTAAGATCATCCAGTTCCAACCCCCCTGCCATGGCCAGGGACTCCTCACACTAGACCATGTCACCCAAGGCTCTGCTC
>JANRGW010028295.1:14350-38128 GCA_024733675.1 Psilopsiagon aymara
TGCCTCACCACCCTTACAGTAAAGAATTTCTTCCTCATATCCAATCTAAACTTCCCCTGTTTAAATTTGAACCCATTCCCCCTTGTCCTATCACTACAGTCCCTAATGAAGAGTCCCTCCCAGCATCCGTATAGGCTCCCTTCAAATACTGGAAGGCAATCCCATCCCTTCCTACCAACCCTGTGCCAAAAGGCTCTCAGGAATGGATGGTGTATGAATGTTTGGAAGTCAACCTCCTTAGCTGGAAATCCCAAACTTGCTCTTTCAGAGACAGGGCAAGCAACACAGTGAGGGATGCTGTCTGGAGCTGCGCTAGGACAATTAACCCCAGCTCTAGGAGCAGGGTGGCCTTTCTACAAATGTTTTTCTTCCTTCACTGGCAGCCATCAGCTTGGATGTTCAGCTCTTTAGGGGCTGCACAGGTTTTCTGAGCTCCAGTGCTCTTCCCTCATGCTGGC
Organism: Psilopsiagon aymara; assembly: GCA_024733675.1. NCBI lineage: Eukaryota > Metazoa > Chordata > Aves > Psittaciformes > Psittacidae > Psilopsiagon > Psilopsiagon aymara. The sequence goes on from JANRGW010028295.1 coordinate 14,809, forward strand.
CAAACTGGTCCTCCCCAGCCTTTGTGTCTTCTCGCATCTGCCCATCTCAGCTCCTCTTCTGCCCCCCCAATTCCTATCCCCTCTGACAAACACCTCACCCAATCTGTTGCTTTTTGAAGGTCTTTCTCTCAGTAGGATGGAAAAAAACACAGTTCTGGTGCTGCTGTTTATCTACCTTTGCTCCACTGCATAGCCATGCCGCCACACTTTGAAACCCCTTCTTCAAATAAGAGGGTACCAAGGTTCAATAGTCTGCCCACATGTGATGTTCTGAACTCCCAAACTACAATTTAGAGTGTTTAATCCTAACTCCCAAGTACATCCATAGCTCATTTTCCTGTTTCTGAGAATTCAGTCACAGCCTCTTGGTGACCCTGATTCTCACTGCCCTACCTCTTCAGTTGGTTGAGTAGTTAATTGCTATGCCAGAGGCTTCAAAAACTGCTTTTTGCTGTATTAACCTCTGTGGCACCTCCCACATTCATCACCTTAGAGAGACAGTGCAGAGTCTCAGGGGTTGAAACCAGTGTCACCTATTCTAGTTGCACTATGAAGAGAGGCACCACAGTGCACAGAGGAGCACTTTCCTTTGAGCTTCCCTGCCTTTCCAGAGCTGCTGCATATAACATTAAGTACAAGAAAATGTATCAAGAGAAGTCTAGCTTGACCTTATTTTTTCTCTTTCAGGCAATCTAACCTTCTCCTTGTCAGAGCTCCCTTCTCTCCTTCTCCTATCTCTTCCTCTGCCTTATCTTTTAAGATGTAAGTTCTTTGAGGGTTGAGGCCTGCCATCAGTATGTGTTGCCTAGCAAAACGTGCCTCATCTTAGAAAGGCTCTGTAGTTGTGATTAAATACTGCATTGGCCCAAGAAGATCATACAGTGCCTACATAATAGATGCTATATCAAAAAGGGTGAGAAGACAACCCCGACACTGGACCCTGGATACTCCCCATTGCCCAGATACTGCCTCTGTCCCTGGTCCCCTTTCGGACCATCCCTGCTGACTCTGAAACATATCTCCTGCAGGAAGCCACTGAAATGTTGAGCCTGTTTTATAACCTGGATCTTCCTCAGGATGCATTTATTCAGCCAGTGTGTCTGTGAGTCCTTAAGGAGTGAGAATTTGCCATGGGGATGGGTGAGTTACAGGCCCAGGATTAAGGTTTTTTTCATTTAAATTTGCACATAAATGGCAAAGCCTCTGCACAGAGACAGACACTCACAAAGTGGCCTTTACAATTACAAGATGTTTCTTACTCAAGCAGAGCTCCCATTCAGCACAATTCTTCTTGTGATGTGTTGTCATTGTTCCCAGACAGTGGTGACACTGCTTTAAAGCTCCTGCCTTCAACACACACAGCTGCTGTCTGAAGGAGGTAACAGCACAAGTCAGATCACATTTGATTACAGTACCCATATTCAGCTCATTGCAAGAGCTACTAAAATGAGAAGGATTAGGAAGTTGATAAACTTTGCATCACAATATCCACACAGTATCAGAGAGGTACCTTCAAGTAAATGCACAGGCATCAGCTGGCAGCCCCATTCCTGCTAAAGGCTGTGGCAAATCTCTATGTGCTCTAAAGAACTTAGACACTCTGGATTAGTAATAGCATAGTGCTATCTACTTTAATAGCCTGTAGACAATATTCAGCAGTTTGGATGTGAAAGATATCCACGTATCAGAGTAGCAAAAGCACAAATAATACAGCAGATTGATCAGCTCATGAGTGATGTTTTCCAAAAATCATCAAAAGTGCCAAGGCAAATTAATCCATTTTGTTTCACTCAAAGATGTTTCACAAAGGACTTGATGTGAAGAAAACCATGTGAAGCCAGCAACACTTTTGGAAGCCTAAGAGAAAAACTGAATGTGCTTGTTCAGGATGGGTAAGAAGAAGAGCACCCATCATATTTATGCTCTACATGTTTCCATGTTATTTGACTACATACCAGATGCAGTTGTGTCTGGTGGACGCTTCAGTACAGCTTCCCCCTGGCTCCTGTCTGTTTTGGAACAAGTGCAACACATTGGCACTGAAGTATTGCCGACACTGCTCCCATCGCTTCCTTTCCTTGAGCAACACTGTCCAGTGCTGGAGTCCTTTGCACTTAGAGGCATTTCTGAACTACCCATAGCTGGGACCATCTGGGCTGCATGTTATCTGTGCCATAGATGCCAGGACAGGGTAAGCATTAGGTCAGATGTTTCTTCACAGAACTAAAGGCTACTTTTGGTGTACCTGCTTCCTTGTGGTGCAGAGTAGGCATTCATTGGCCCATTGGACTCCATCTGATCTCACACAGGGCTCCTTGGCTTTGGAAACTGGGATCATGGTGGAGTCAGCTGTTGGCTGTAACACATGCTTGCATTTCAGATCCAATAGCTTTGGAGCTCTGGCTCACCTTCAAAGGTCTTCCTGACCTCTGAGGTCTCCAATGGTCACTTTTACCTCCAAAGATACATTTTGCAGATGTTTCAGAGCTAAAAATACCAGATCAAGGGTTTGCAGGAGAGTGTGAATATTAACGCCTCTCTTCCAGCATGGCATTAAGAAACAATGCAAAATCATATTATTCACTGTTGGCTACTTAATGTATACATATTATCCTGGGCTATTACCATGATTCATTTCCTTTGTCACCTCTTGATCTCTCATTTGATGTATTTTGTTCTGTGGTATGTAGTGGCATGTAGGAAGCATAAAAAGGCCCCAGTGAATATAAGCTGATGGATTAGGTGGGAGAAGGTTATTACAAGGACTGGTAGAAGGAAGTACAGGCTGTAACTGCTGTGTAGATGACACCTATCTCTGCAAAATGGTATGGACAATGATAAGGAATAAATAAATGTATCTGCTAAACCAGATGGGCAGTTTGGTGTTGTTTGTGTCCCACGAAAATAAATGAAATGGCTTGGAAATAGCATGAAGAGAATCATAGAATCGATTGGGTTGGAAACGACATTTGAGATGATCAAGTCCAACCATTCCCCAGCACTGCCAAGGCCACCACTAACCCATGGCACTGAGGGCCTCGTCTACACGGTGTGTGAACACTCACAGGGACGGTGCCCTGGGCAGCCTGTTCCAATGGCTGAGCACCCTCTCTGTGAAGAAACTGTTCCTAACCTCCAATCTAAACCTCCCCTGGTGCAACTCGAGGATGTTTCCTCTTGTCCTATCACTTGTTACTTGGGAGAAGAGAGAGACCATCCTTACTCCATCCTCCTGCCAGGCAGTTGTAGAGAGCAACAAGGTCCCTCCTGAGCCTTCTCTTCTCCAGAATGAACCCCTCAGGTCCCTCAGCCATTCCCCATCACACTGTGCTCCAGACCCTGTGTCAGTTCCATTGCCCTTCTCTGGTCCCGCTCCAGCACCTCAATGTCTCTCTTGTAGTGAGGGGCCCAGAACTGAACACAGGATTCGAGGTGCGGCACCACCAGTGCCCAGTACAGGGGGAAGAAGATACGAAGATGGAAGACTGCTAATGAACTATGAGCTACTTAAATCACTTACTGGAGTCCTTCAGCTCTAGCACCAAATTCAGCTGCCAGGCTGAGCTAGAAAGCCAAGATGAACTATTAGAAATAGCTATGTTTACTCTCAAGTGGGATTTTATCTAGAGGTCAGGTGGAGGGAAAGGGAGACAGAGCAACAGCTCTATTTTTCCTATTTGCCAATAGTTCTGACAGTGCAGACCTTTCAATTTTCTATTCAGAACTATGTTGGCACAGTGAGTCCTGGAGGGAAGTGACCTTTCTTGTTGGCTCACCTTAATGAAGGATTCAGTCATGAACACAGAAGTCCAAAACCCTGTATTAAGCAGAGATGTAGGTCTCCAGGCTTAATGAAGAGCCACCGTGAGCTTGAGAAGCCTAAGGAGAAAGCAGAGTTCACCATCAGTGTGAGCTCCCTGTCTGTCAATCTCCAGTATGGAACAAGGCACAGATTACCAGCTATCATGTACTAATCATTTCCATAATTATTAGGTAAGGGAAAATGCTCCTAATTCTTTCTTCCTATGGGACAACTGGAACTGGCTTGTTGCTTGTATAGATAATGTTATTTTTGGTAAGAAAAGGACTTACCTTTCTGTGCTTAAATAAATGACATCTGCTATTCAGCACGTTAAGCACCAGCCGTGGAACACAACAGATCTGTGATTCACATAGATTTCTCTATTTTGTCAAAGTTAGGCACTGCCTCTGCAAAAAGTTCTCTCAGAACCCGTTATTTTTTTAACTATTTCTTATAATTGAATTATTCCCAAGGTGAATTATTCTCTAAAAAGTACTCCCTTTCATCAGAATACCTCTTTCTGCTGCTTACTGCCAATGAATAAGCCTCAGGAATACATATGAAGCTTAAAAGAAGTGAAGAAAAAAGAAGATCTAACCAGCTAGTTTGGATCCAGACTTGAAAGAGCTTGAAATCCAAGCGTGTTTGGATTCAGGATTTTCATGTGTGCTCATCTGTTGTAGGCAATATTCTTTTATTTGAAGAAGAATAGAGGCAATTTGCAGTACAAAGTGCCTTCTTGGAAACTATTTTTAAAATGACCCTTAAGGAAGAGTGAATTCTTGCTGTGCAATTTACAGGATAAGTGAATTTGAAGCAATCCACTGATAAAACAGCATGATGAAAGGTGGCAGTGAGTGATTGACTCCTTGCTAGCCTGCAGTGTCAGAAGCATTTCAGGTAACTATAAATATATTATTCTAGAAGAATAAATATGAGAGAATTAATGAATAGAGACACCGCTGTTTCTTAGTTGTGCACATGCACACACAGCTGAGAAATAGCGGAGACAAAGAGTCAGGAGAGGAGGACTTCCCCAGGGGAGAACTGTTCCCAAAACATAACCCAAGCAATCTCACTTTGGGCAAGGTCAAAGCAGTCAATGAAGAAATCACAAGAGACCAACAAAAATAAACCTGGCGCATGTGGTTTCACATGGGCTGTAGGGACAGGACAAGAGGTGATGGGTTCGAACGTAAAAGGGGAAGTTCAGGTTAGATATAAGGAAGCAGTTCTTTACTGTGAGGGTGTTGAGGCACTGGAAGAGGTTGCCCAAAGAAGTGATGAATTCTCCATCCCTGGCAGTGCTGGACAGAGCACCAAGAGACATGGTCTTGTGTGAGGCATCCCTGCCCAAGGCAGGGAGTGGAAGTGGATGATCTTCAGATCCATGCCAACCCTAACTAGTCTATGACGATTCTATGATGTTTCAGCTCACTACATCACTATAACTTGTGGACATCAGCCACACAGCACCTCTGGGACAGGAGAGTTGCACAAGTGGGAAGGTGACAGTGCTATCAAAACAGTGCAAGGTTTACTGATCAAGTCCTGCACATGGAACAGGTAGACTGCACTTGTGGAATACTTCTGTAAAGCATCAGCAAGGCCGTTGCTGCTTCACTATGACAGGGAGGGAGTGCTGCTGCTCTCCGGCAGCTGGGATGTCACCAGAACAGGAGGAGACCAACTCACACCACTCTCTTGAAACCTGAAAGCCATTTATCCTACTGCAAGTTTCTATGAGGAGTGACTTTGCCGATTTTGGGATTTGTTTAGCTATATACCACTTGCCTGGTGAGTTCCTTTAAGTGTTAATCATGTTATTGGATGATCTGCAGAGGTGTCACAGCTCACAACCCAGATTTAAATAGCTGGGACACCCTTCAGAGACAGAAGTTGTGGCTACCACTTGACTGCTATTGTATAAGCTGTGATTTGTATTGATTGTGACTTGACGTGGGTGTCTTTCATGCCTTGCTCACAAGGTCACTCTTCCTTCTGACTTACTCAGTCAATTTCTGGAGCCAATTTATCTTTCCAAAGTGCAGCCTTGCACTAAGCAGGTTGGTTCGAATTTGTTTATTGTGGAGTTTTTTTCCTATTTGGGAATTGCCCCCATTCAAGTGCATCCTGGTGACCTTTAAAAACACCACACTCCACGCAGAATGAGGCATTTCGTTTTCCTCTCAATGCCTGAGTGGAGACAATCCCATGTCATTATTTCTCTCAGTGCTGTTGCTGGTCTAAGCACAGTCTGACCCTGACTGCTCATCCATGTCACCAAGACAGCCCTTGATTTGTGGCAATACATCATGTAATGCATCACCATATTAAGTCTAAAGTGTCAAAATTCTGTCTTTGGCAGACAGAGGAGTATTAAGTTTAGAATTCCTTGGAGATTCAGCCCAACATAGGAGGTACGAGGCCAACAGACAGCCTTGTGCACCAAATGGAGCTATGCAGTATGCCACAGACATGGGAAAAAGGCCCCTATGTCAAAAAGAATAAAGAAGTTCCATTCAAACAGTCCCAAAATTGTCATAAAAGTTACAGGAACCTTTCTGTTTGACTAATTCCCAGAATGAGAAAGCAAAGTTCTGGTTCTGCCCTGAGGGATTTGCTCAAAAAACAGACAAAGTCAAAATCAAACTGATTTACTAGATAGGAGATGAATGGGTAAAGATCACAGATAATAGATGGGAAAGTTCATCGATCTGACAAAGGGAAAAATACACTGCTGAAGGAATCCTTTCTTTTGCTGAGGTCAGGAAGAAAGACAGACCTTGCAGCTATTATTCTTTCCTTTACGTACACATACTTAAGCGTCAAGATATGTTAACAAGGTATTTTTCAGCCACGGGCCTCTCCAGAGAACTGAAAGCTGTTGTTAGGAGATGATAGGAGATGACTCTCAAACTCCTCCTTGAGCCTGTCTAACACAACATAATACAGAATGAACAGAGCACCTTAAAGCCCTGTGTGTGCATCAGCAAACTACTCTTACAAATTCCTGCTTTCAAACTTTCTGCAGCTATTTTATACTTTTTACCACCCATAGCTTTGGAGATTTGCATGTGCTGATGCACCCTTATGTGTCTATACATGTACATGATGAATACACATATTTATAGAGTAAAACTCCACATTAACCATGCATGTACTGCGATGGAATAGTAACAAGTGCCTTATATTCCTGGAAGCCACTTCCAAATATATGTATGAGTGACAAGAATGTGATAGAGAGCAGTCAGCATGGATTTAGGAAGAGGAAATCATGATTGAGAGCCTTCTACAGTGAAGAGACTAGCTTGATGGACAGGGAGAAGGAGTTGACATTGTTTAATCTTGACTTTAGTTATAGACTTTCAACAGTGAAAGATCCTCATAGGATCCTTATAAGATCCTCATAGGCAAACAGAGGAAGTACAGGCTAGATAAATGTATGGTGAGGTAGACTCAGAGAGTTCTGATCAGCACAGTTCAATTAGAGGGCAGTCATTACTGGGGTACAGTGGGGATTGGTGATAATACTGTTTAACGTCTTCGTCAACAACCTGGGTTATGGGACAGGCTGAACCCTGAGCGAGCTTGCAGAAGATAAAGCAGGGGTTGTGGGTAACACCAACAGTTGCACTGCCATTCATGGAGGGAGCTTAACAGGCTAGGGAAATGGGCAACAGAAACCTCATGAAGTTTAACCCCAAGGTCCCTGGGGTGGGATAGTTCCGGGCACCAGCACATGCTGGGCACCAATTGGCTGGAAAGGACAATGCTCCTGAAAGGTGACCAAATATTTTGCCCATAGTAAAAACAGAAAAGCTGAAGCCTTTCAAAAAGGCATCTGGAGACTACAAAGCAGGACAAGGCTTGACTCTCCTGCTTTAATAGACAACTTTTCCCCATTAACTGGATACCAAACAGACTTCTGTTTTTTCTTTAAATGTGTATCTAATCAGTAAAAGAATGATGGCGCCTGCTCGAACATTCTAAGACAGACTGGTAGGAGTGAGAGAGTGACATGACCTGAATTGTGTCGAATCAAAGGGCCTTAATCTAGTACTGCCTCTCTTAACATTAATTGGACTTTCACCATTGACTCTGTTCTGACCTAGCCGCTTTAATTAGGAAAACAATCTTTTCTTCTTTCCTTTCCTGTAGATGAAAACTGGGATATATCAGAAGTGATATTTCACAACGACAGCTTTCAAATTAATAGTTTTATTTCTCTTAATGAGAATAGCTGCTTTTGAACTGTATTGGTGTAATATACAAGACAGATCCAAGAACATTTGGCTCTGCCTTCTGTGGTATCAAGTCACTTAAGAGATTGCTATTACATCTTAGATTAGAGAAACATTAACAGATCAGAAACCATCGAAATGGCAATTTTCTTTCTGATACAACAATTGATTTTTCTTGGCCTATCAGGTGTCCAAGTTTTAACTCGCATGTTCCCTATTTTGTTTGTGCCTCAAGGGGAGCTGCAACAAATCTTCAAGAAGTTTGCTGGATGAAAGTCTAGCTTAAACATGAAAAATCACCACAGCAACCTTTCATTGACATAAAATACAGACAAACCCAAACACTTGACTTTGACTGGTGGAGGGACCCATATCATAAGCGTCTTTGAAAACCTCCCTGTATTTGCTGATGTAAACTCAGAATTAATGGGCTGCCTTCTATTTGCTGCCAATTTGAGTGAGCAGCATGAACAAGAAGCAGAACAATAACCTCAATAGACGGCTTTCACTGCTCTCCTTTTTTGGTCTTCTGAGCTTTGTTATGATTCTGCATATCTTCCCATCTGCTTTGCTTTCTGAGTTCCAGAAGAATCCACATGAAAAAGCCCAGTGCTTAGGCACTATATCCCAGGATCAATGCTAGGTTAGCCTCTACATTCACACCTCTACCAGTATATGGAATTTACTGATTTGCATGATGCTTCCCCTAAATCCCCTGCACTTTGCTGCTGCTCTGAATCCCAGAGGGCTCACAGGCACAGGACTTTGCTAACTCTGCCTTCGGATTGCAGGACTCAATAGGTCCTTCAGACCATGAAGCAAACACTTATAAAAGGAGGTGATGGAAGAGGCAGCATCCACCTGAGCCAGACACGAAGCCCTTCCTCTACAAAGGAAAGCATCTCTTACACATAACCAGGCCAGGCCTGGCAGCTAAAGGTTGTGGAAGGAAAGGGCTGCTTTGCTGTGGATCCAACATTTTGGTTCCTGGTCTGACTATGACACTTCCATGGTGATAAAACACTGTGGCTGGTATGCATTGTAAGAATTTGTATGAACAACATGTCACCACATTCAATGGCATTGTATTTCTACACATTTCTGTTCTGAATGCAGCTGGCTTGTGAAAAGGCTTAAGAGTCCTTTGGGGACTTATCCTTGTTGGGTTTGCAGAGAAATACAATGAGACATCTCATGTAGCTCTTTCGAGTGCAACTTTTCCTCAATACTGTGATATGGTCAATTAATTTTTAAAGCAGCCACTAATAGAGCTTGCCTGTAAACTAGATGTTCATCTTAGGAGAATAAATAGTGACAGATTTCTTTTCAATTAACCAAAGAGCAGCACCACAATTAGTGCATCAGTATTTGCTGCTACATTGTGCATCCTCTGATGTCTGAATCATTCTTCTGCTTTTCAGTTTGCAAAAGTCTGCAAGAGATTCTCAAGCACTTGCCGCTCCAGAGAAACAAAACATAAGCTTGGAAGGAAAAGACAGATTTTATTCAGAGTCCCATGCCTACTCTGTTGTGTTGTTAGGCTCTCCTCTTCTTTCAGTTTTCAAAGACATAGCTCATGAACGTGATTATCTGTTGACATTTCTGAGTAAGACGACATTTTTAGTATAAAAGGGCTATTACATTAAACACAGGCAAGTATATTGACTAACGTTATCTTCAGTGTATCCAAGAAGCAAAGGTGTTGGTAAGAAAGCTACCAAGTAATTTAGCCAGTCCTCAATACTACTCCCACTAGTATTGCTGCAAAAGAACTTGCCTAATTAGGGGCCTATCAGTTCAGAAGAAATCAAAAAACCCTAATTCTGATCTTGAATGTGCAGTTTTGTATTGGCACAATTCTATTGATTTCATTCTCTTTACCCCTTACTTAGTGTACACCAGCATCAAGGAAATTATGAGGATAATGTTACCTGCCATGTCTCATGTTGTTTTGCAAAGACCACTAAATCACAGTAGAAAAGGTGAATATAGACACAACCTAGCAGGTGGTGGCTCTATTGTATGCACTACAATGAATACAGTAGATACCACTGAAACTACATAGTGGCGGTGTTAATTATAAACCATTATAGCCATTAGAATACTAGTGCAATGAAACTTTTGTGCTGAATGTGTTTTAACTCTTTTGTCTTTTGAAAAAAATATGCATACCTTTATAAAAAGTTCATGAGGACAATTTCAGAGCACGTGAAAAGCCATGAGGAGAAGCCTAAGCAGCAAATCTCAATTCCAAAGGTCTCGCCAAACATTGCTAGAACAGGTCCTAGGGTCTTAATCAAGCCTTATACATCCACAGTATCAATCCCTATATCTGAAATACTCCCTGCAGGATCTCTTTCTACTCAATAGGGCGAAACAGTCACTTCTAAGTTGTGAGAGATCTGGTGCAGTTTTAGTACCTATTTTAGAATGAGCTAAGTGCCCGTTACTCTCCCACTGATAATTAAAATGGATTAGATGATGTGGTCATATGTGTAGGTGACTCCACTTGGCCAGATGAGGGTCACCTTTTAATATTAGTTTTGAAAGGGAACATGGAGAAGTAACAGTAGCAAATTTGTTTAAATCTGTAATACTAATCCCTCAGCACAGGGAGCAGTCTAAGTTGTCCTTCACCAGTAGGCATCAGTCAAAACATTTCTCTGTACAAATACAAGGAGTTTTGGACAATCTGTTCTATCAACCCACCATTCAACTCCTCCAGGCATACTTATCTGCTGTCTCACTTAAAATATACAGCTGGCAAGATCTAGTATGAAACGCAATGCAGGTTTGCTGCATGCTTCTCAATTCCATTCCAGGGTCAAGAATAGCCAAGACCAGACTTAAAAATCCTAAAACAGTTCAGAAATGCAATTCAGTGAAGGGTATGTAGCATCAGGCACCTCCCTTGTGTATGAAAGCAGTCTCTCAGGATTTTGATGGCCACCATATAAAACTACTGAATAGCCTCAAACATCCAGCCCAACCACCTCTTACACTGTCCTGGAGATAATGGCTGTAGGAAGATGCAACAGTGACAATATACGGTTTAATATCTTGTGTTTCTACTCCACTAGAAAAAGGAGATTCCAGCTCTCATGCAGGAAACCGATCAATTCCTTCTAACACTTCCACACTAAAGACATGGCATTGTAGATGGAATTTCTGTTCCAGGCTTTTTTTCATGGGCTTCTAAAACATGCTAGTTATAAATTATCCCTCCCTCGATGGCTTGCATTGCTAGACCCAGGGGAGTTAAGGTAGCCACAAAATCTTACAACTCTCTAGAAATCTTCTGTAGGCTCTCCTATTCAAATTGATGGCACAGGGCGACACGTTCAGTGTGATCCCAGAATTTCATCTCTTCTCCCCATCTCCAGCTAAGAGTTACAGATGAGAAATCACAAGGGAAAACTCATCCTGCATTTGGAACCAGATCAGCAGTCTACAGCCTGGCCCTTGCAGTGCTATTGAAGAGCATCCAACAAACCCAAAGAAGGGTAAGCTCAATACCACCAGAGCAGTCCAGCCATCACTAAAAATGTTCCCCTCCTGCTAGGAATGGTGCACCCTTATTTTAACCAGGTCCCTACATTTTATTCAGATAGGATTTAGGGTAAAAGGATGCATCTTATACACTGAACCAGACTAAAATGTATTAAAACTGAAAGAACTAGAAGAGTTACACAGGAAAAGACCTGAGAGACCCAGATATATAACTTGGGGTTACTGCTGTCTGGATCTCTCTTATCCTAGGGGATACTGGCAGAGGTAGAGGCCAAGATCTCCAACTACTTGTTGGAAAGGTGTCAAACTTCCATTAATTTTTCCTTTCTATAAAGTTCTAAACATTGATTTTGCACAGAAAAGACAACATGGGAATAAGTACCACAGGAGATTAGTTCTGTTCTCCACCTCAAGCTTTCTTCACTACCATTTTGATCCTTTGCTGTCACTTAATGAGGTTAAAGCAGTATACATTTGCTCTTCCAGGAATTTATCAGTCTATACCTACTTGAAGCTGGGAATGAAATGCTTCAGCTCAGTCCCAGTTCCTAACTTCATCTCTTTTTAGTACATAATTAACCTAAGGGTGGGAGGGAAGATTGAGAATAATATGGAGCTGATTCACCTTCTACATTCACTAGCAAAAATAGAGAGTATTACTGCATGCATCAATGGAATTAAAGAATAAGTCTAAGATCACTTGTAAACAGATCCAGTCAGACACAATTGTTGCATGAATGGGAGTGCATAAATTAAGCTTTGCCAAAGGTTACTAGTAATTTATAGTTTGGGTTTCTTGTAAGCTCCAAGCACGATGCTATGCACTTGTATTGTTTCTTGAACAGGTACACTTAACAGGGCAGTCACAGGATCTGAATGCTACTTTTTCTCTCAAATATATCTTGACTGATGAGCAATTCGGAGATGTCATAGGCCAAACACTGCCTTTGGAGTTGGAAAACGTCTATTGATTGATGCCTGCCTGAAGAGCTGTCATAAGGAACATGGAAGAAAGACTAATTGTCATAACATGCCTAATATTGAAATGCGATGTGTTTCTTTCTCATCATTTCCAAAACAGAGTAAACTGAAAGATGCGCGATGACAAAGCATTTAATTACAGATAGACTTTTTCAACCTGCATGTGGCAATAACTGATGGCTTTGATTTGAAGAACAGTTTAAATAAGTAAAAGAACTAAAAGAAGTGTAAAATAAGTATGTTTGGAACCCTTTGATACCTGGCAGTCACTAGGGAATTCCGCAGTTCTGCCCTGCGTGGGGTGCTGATTAAGAGGACAGCTTTAATTACTCCTTGAATATGATATGAAGCCAATCATGTTGGAGTGTGATTGTTTTTATACTTTAGAAGTTTAGCAAATCAAAACCATTATGTTATCAGGAGCTGCACAGAAGACCTATTTGTGGAAGCAGTGGATTAGGATCAAAAGATGGCGTTCTTCCCTCACACCTATAGATGCCGCAGCTTTGTGCTGAGGAGGTCTTGTCTTTCTTAATGGTAAGGAGAAACAAACCATGATCATCTGTTAGCCCCACCAAGTCATGATGATCAGCCCCCTTCCAACTTGAGCAATTACACTGACTGTATATCAGCAGAATGTGAAGTCTGACTCTGAATTTCCCCTCTGATCTCTATTTACTGTCTTCAGACACTTTCTTCCCTCCTCTCATTTGCCATACCTTCGACTTGACGGCCTTCAAGCCATAAAGTTGGATGCTTTTTTTGATAGCCTCATTGTTTGCTTTGACTTCACTTCATGATGAACTCCTCCACCACTACAGTTGACATTGTACAAGTCAACTTACAATCTCGCACTACATCTTTATTTTCTGATTCCTGTAACACCAAATATGAATACTTTCTCCTTATCAAGAGTCACACTTTGGGAAAAATCAGTTCTCTACTACAGTGATCTCATTTTCTATCTGGAACATGGGGTTTTCATTTCATGTACAGCTGAAAAGATCCATGCATAAAGTCACTTAACTTGCAGCTGCCCAGTGCAGAGAGTAAGACAAAGGAACAACTTTTTGACCAGAAAAAGGAGTGTAAGGTGTTCCTGCCCAAGGCAAGGGGCTTGGAATTAGATGATCTTTAAGGTCCCTTCCAACCCAAACTATTCCATGGTTCTATGAGCAGACCACTGTGGGGCAGCACATGGAAAAGCATGAGGAAGATACACTAGAGAAACAGATACCATTGTCTAAGTAAATGCAGCTCCTTTGCCCAAGTGATGGGAAAGAGAGCTGACAGTACCCCAGCTGCATGGAAGTCCCTTGTCTATGCAGCCAAATTAAACCCCTAAGTACAATTTGGTAAGGTTTTCTAGAGCATAACTTTTTGCCTGAAGAGATGCATGTCCATCGTCCCACAGCCTCTCTGCTTCAGTCGCCAGCACTGACTGGAGGTTACGGGTCAGGAACCTTCACTGCTCCTGTCAGAGCTGCTGCCACATTGCTCAACACATCAGTGGCAAATGGCAGTCAAAAATGATGTGCTGCTTTATGTAAAGTTTGCTGCCTTGTGCCAGATGAGGGCATGTCTTCAGCGTGCTCATCTCCTTTGTCTCTTCTTTAATAGCAGGAGAAACACGCTGCTGGAAACACTGTCACAAATCTCAGTGCAGTCATCAGGGAATGAGAGCTGATGTCATGTTGTACTGAATGTTTTCAGTCACATAAACAACAGAAGGAAAACTTATCTCAGGGCAAAGAATTTAATTCATCCCTGACACATACACTGACAACTCAATTAGTTAATGAGTTTTTAAGGTATTTAGATAATGACAGATGGAAAGATCTGATTTCTACTATAGTCAATAGCACTGAGGTGGGTTCTTGATAATTCTGTTTGCTATCAGTCTATGCATTTAGACTGATGGAGCAACAACATCAGTGGACAAAGCAAGAGCTATGGATATCATCTATAGGGACTTCTGCAAGGCTCTTGACATGGTGCCCCACAACACCCTTCTCTCTAAATCAGAGACAGATGGGCTTGATGGGTAAACTGTTGGCTGGATAAGGAACTGGTTGAATGGTTGCATCCAGAGTGTAGTGGTCAATGGCTCAATGTCCAAATAGAGATCAGCAATGAGTCGTGTCCCTCAGGGATCTGGACTGGGACCAGCACTGCTTGGTATCTTCACCAGTGACATAGACAGTGGATCAAGTGCACCCTCAGGAAGTTTGCAGAGAGCACCAAGTGATGTGGCGTGGTTGACATGCCTGAGGGACAGGATGCCATCCACAAGGATCTGGCCTAGCTCAAGAAGTGAGGTCCTGTGAACTCCATGAGGTTCAACACTGCAACCAAGTGCAAGGTCCAGCACTCACTGAGCAGTGCAACACAGCAAAGCACAGATGGCCACCAGTGTTCATGGCATCAGATGCACAGTGGCTGGTACAATGCACTAATGGAATCAGGAGCAGGAGAAATGACAGCTACGAGACGCTGTCTGCGGGAGTGCTGGGGAAGTGGCCATGGGGCAAAGCACAGCTTGGCAGCCCCAACCTTTTCACTGGGACTTCCTTTCTCACTTGCCGTTGCTTTGCTCTCCCAGCAGCTACGTGAACGAATGCATCATCACAGGTCCTGTACAACAGCTCACCGGTTCATTTCATGGGGTGTGTGATATGGGTTTGTGCTGCTCATCACTCTGGGTCTGCTCTGCAGGAGAAAGTTAATGAAAATCACATATGAGCCTCAAAATACAAATTAAGAGGTTTGTATGTTGTCCTGGGCTTTGGTGTGGGGATGACTCTTTGCCAGTCCCACAAGTCAGGTTTACTGGCCAATTTGCTTTGTGTATGGACAAGGAATGTGTGTGAGGGATGAGGGAAAGCAATGGGAGAAATGAAGCAGGGGGGCTCCAAAGAGTCCAAGGGGAAGCAAGTGCCTCTACTCCATATACAGTGTCACCAACCTGGCATCGGTGATGCTGCTTAGACCAATAATGGCTTCAACGTGGGCCGCACATCCTTAAGAAGAGAGAAATTTTGTGTTATCTTTCCTACTTTATTATTTAAAAAGCCAAATACGTTCATTTGTCCTCCCCTGGAGGTGTCTGCAGCCTCCCCACAGCTGGATCCTACAGAAACTGTGCACTGCAAATAACAGCTCAAGGAACAGGAGGGAGGAGCTGCTTCCTCGGTGATTTTTGGCTGTTCCAGAAATAGCATCCACAAGCCATGTACTCTCACAGGAGGCAGTTTTGCCTGCAAACCCTTCACTTGCACACCATTCACTGCAGCAACGCAGGTCAGCTCAGGAGCCTCAAAGCACAACTTTTAAAAGCCTTTGGAAGTGAAGTTTCTCCTGCAGTTCCCCCAGCACAGTTTCATGCCCGCAAGGCATGTGTGCAAGGTCAGCCCTGACACCTGCTCCAGGGGACTCTGTCTTTCATGGCCTCTTCCCTTTAATCAGACTGGAGCTGCACCTTTCAACAAGCCGATTCTAAGTCTCTGACCGTGAAGTCTGGACCCATCTGAAGTGAAGGTTACAGAAAACATGAAAGCAGGGGGCTATTTATTGTAGTACAGCCAAGTTTAATCACACACGGCACATCACCACTGGCATAGATGCTTTCCACTGTAGCCAAGATTCAGAGGACTCTGCTATAATCTTTAAATTAAATGTAATTCTCTATGCCAGAACACAATTATCCCATGAAATACATCCAAAGAAAGAATAAGCCAACCGCATGCCATACACATCTGTTTAAGCTCTCATCCATCAGTCACATCCAGGAGGCACAATGAGCTCTTTGCCAACTAATTACAGACCAAATATCTCTCTGGAATTGCTCATCTACTAATTTTAAATAAGGAATGAACTGGGAGAAAATTGTTGTCAACCAGCACCACAAACCAGTAAAGTCCACTGAATAAATCATTCCTGATTAATTTCTTGCTCAGCACTATGATAGTGCCAGGGACAAGTAGCAGGAAATTGGAAATAATTAGTGAGGAACTTTAGGGTAAGAGATTTTTTACCTGAAACACATTTTGGAGTTCTTAACCTTGGGTCCACCCAGGGAGCAGATCTTGCTTTGCAAGAACCTTGATTTTTATTGCATTCTAATATGATTTTAAAGCTCATTAAAGCAGCTCCTTTTGTGCTGCCAGCAACAAAAGCCTTAATGCTAAGAGTCCCCTGGAGCCCACAGTGCAGATAAGCACCTTGTTTTTCACTAAGCTCAGCCTCCTAAGCCACCAGCTCACACAATAAAGCAGAAGCTTGCTGCCAGCAGCAGCCTGGAAGCCAGATTTTAGATAATGAACTTGCAGCAAAGGTATGACCCTTTCTGTACAAAATGCTTTAATCACAAAATAATCAGCTTTGTGTTGCTGTCCAGGGCATGACACTGAACATAGAATTACAGAATCATAGAATAGTTAGGGTTGGAAAGGACCTAAAGCTCATCCAGTTCCAACCCCTCTGCCATGAGCAGGGACACCTCCCACTAAACCATATCACCCAAGGCTCTGCCCAACCTGGCCTTGAACACTGCAGAGGATGGAGCATTCACAACTTCCCTGGGAAACCCATTCCAGTGCCTCACCACCCTTACAATAAAGAACTTCTTCCTCATATCCAATCTAAACTTCCCCTGTTTCAGTTTCAACCCACTACCCCTTGTCCTGTCACTACAGTCCCTAATGAAGAGTCCCTCCCCAGCATCCCTATAGGCCTCCTTCAGACACTGAAAGGTGCTCCAAGGTCTCCACACAGCCTTCTCTTCTCCAGGCTGAACAGCCACATCTTTCTCAGGCTGTCTCCATACAAGAGGTGCTCCAGCCCCTGACCATCCTCATGTCCTCCTCTGGACTTGATCCAACATCTCCACGTTCTTCCATCTTTTATCTACCAAGACTTCAGATGAGAAACATCCAGGTAACGTTGCTTACGTATTTGCAATGCCATGATTAACTTTCAAGCATAACTCCTCTCTTAAAAAGAACCCCACACCTCTTGGAGCTTCTGTTCTTGATCAATGACTCCACATCAAATTTGTCCAATTTGCAAGTAAAATCGATTAGGTCTTATTCCTAACTGACAGCATATCCAGCAGAGGATCGGGAAGACACGTTGATATGCTTTTATTGACTTGCAAATCACTCACTAGCAGTAATGATTTTGTGATACAAAACCTCAAATAGATGGTACTGCATCTCCTTTAGTGTATGAATTTTCCATGGAAATTAACATAATTAAACCTCAGGGCTTGATTTACCAATTTAAAATACATCAGTATAGGTGGAGAGATGCGTTGAGTCAGCAAAGGTTTGGGTTTCCTTATCTGTAACTGCACAACAATCAACAGCTGCAAATCTAATTACTGAATAATCTTATTCAACTTTAACTGAAATATCAATCCTGCATTTCAGTTAAAACATTACGAATGCCTGAAGAGTACATTCAGCCAGGATTTAAGGAGAGAATTTTCACAGGTGAAGGTGTAAGCTCTTAGAACTCTTGTCAATGAAAATTAGATATCTGCACTGACTTATCCCCTAATTCTGTAAAACATTTCATCTTGCCTTTACTATTAGACTTGGCAACCAGTGCTACTCTTTCAACCTTTGTGGGTGTAAAGAACTGCTTGATTCAGCAAGAACCTTAAATGGAAGCAACAAGATCTTCCTTTCATTGCACATGCAGCAAAATGCAGAAGGTGCCCTTACTCCAAATGCAGAGTTACTTTAACCTTCACCTCACGCAAACAGTGTGCTGTAAGAACCCCTGTGGTGTGCAGACAACCTGGCTACCCTGGCAGGGTTAGGCATGGTGCCCAGGCTCCTGTCTGGTCTCAGAGTCAGGTCACTTCTGCTTATCTTCAGGTACTCTGCATGGGTAACAACTACAGTGGCTATGGACATTGCAACAACATATTCTGCGTGAGTTGGCACAGTCACAGGCTTGCTTTTGCCTATGGCCAGCTAGTCCTTGGCCTCAAAAAGATGTTCTCATCAGGTTTCTTGATCAGCTCATATAGGAGAAATCACTTGGATTTTACCCTAAGATGGGAGCACATAGGAGACATCACATTCATCATAGAAGCCTCAGGTGTTCGGCTGAGGTCCGGCCATATGGCTGCTGATGTGGAGAATCTCTTTAACAACATCTGCCCTAAAAGGCCAGCAGACCTCTTCAAGACAAGACTAACTGGTGAAAATTGGGATGATTTATTGGCTGTGGACAGCAGTGAGGAGATAATTTAGTTTGAAGAATGGGTTTGGTGTGTCCTTCCCTACCCACCACATCAGACTCCCATAATTTGGAGTTGACCTTAAATACCATGATGCCCTGGATTATGGACTTCTGAACGACTCCAGCCCACACCAGTATGTGCCAAGACCGCCCTCTTATCCTTCCACTGTATCTTGTACTACCAGGTAATCTCCAGGAGCTGGATTTGGGAGCTCCCACTCACCAGAGCCACCCCAAGGAGGACCCTTTGTGTAACACATAGTCTTCAACAGATATAGAGCACAGCGCAACAGCAGGGATGGTTTCCCACCTCAGAATTGCTCTTGACATCTCTGGAAACGTTCAGGCTGCACCAACTACTGGAGAATAAACTTGATATTGCTCCCTGATCACTCCTCAGAGTCACGTTCCTGAGTGTTGAAAAGAGGCACTTAGATGTCTTCCAAGTGAAGAGATACCCCAGTTGAATTTCATAAATGTAAATGTCAATGTTCAAGTAGTGAGCAATATTGCACAATGATTATCCCCAGTGAAAGCTAAAGTAAGAGCTTACAACCAGCATTAGTGTTGTCTTTCCCAAAATCATCTCATAATTCCCAACAGGGCAGTTCTTGTTATGACTGTATTGGAGAGATGCAGCTCATCACAGAATCATAGATTCATGGAATCATAGAATACCAGGTTGGAAGGGACAGCAAGGTTCTTCTGGTCCAACCTTTTAACTACTGGAACATGGTGACAAGGTTTTTCCTGAGCCTTCTTTTCTCCTGGCTGAACAAACGCAGCTCATTCAGTCTTTCCTCATACAACTTCCCAGTCCATGGATCATCTTTGTGGCCCTCCTCTGGACCCTCTCCAGCCTGTTTGGTCTGTTTGGATTGCGAAGTTCTGCAGGTGCATACAGCTCTGCATACTTCCTCTCTCCATAGCTTGGTACCCACTTCTACTCAAGCCAGAACCAAAGATTAGGTGGAGGAGCACACAGACCCCTGAAAGGCTCAGTCAGACCATCACAAGCTCTCAGTGTGCCTTACACCCCAAGAGCCTACTCATATAGTACACGTATAACTGCTTAAAACACGGGAGGAAAGAGAGACAGAGTCTCACTTACATTTTATATGGCAGCCTTGTGGTACTGCATTCACCCAGAGGGGTGAGAGACCCCCAAGCCCTGATAAAGGTGGGAAAGCCATTCTCTTATGAGTTATGTTTTCTGAATCCCTTTGGCTGACCTGAACATAGATCTGCTACACCCCGGGCAACATCATTAACCCTTCAGCTATGCTAAGAAAGGTCATCAATATCTCTTCTTTAACAAGACTAGTTCTTTTCCCATTATGATTATGGAGATATATATCACATGCACAAAACTTCAGCATAACAGAAATAAATGTAAGACCTTGAACATAAGTGTGTAAAGAGAGAACATATATATTCTTAATTGAGTAATAGCACCATTAGTGTCAATAACAGCCTTAGTGTAGACATTAATACGTAAGGGTTTAAAATGTCTCCATACTAAATCACAAGGGTATCTGAGATTAAGATGTGCTCATCAGACTGTAAATCTTACAGCTACTTGCACTGTGCTAAGGATTGCAACAGAGGATGAATGTAAGCATACTAACAGCTATTGCAATACAATATTCAGAGAACAGGATGCACTATACAATGGAGTATATAGCTATTGGTTGCATCCTACAAACTTACATGGAAAATTTATGGTTTAGGGATAAAAACAATCTTCTTAGAAAGAGAGAACTGATTACCCAAGATGAGATCTGTGATATTTGTCATTTGGGAGTATAACAACTGCAGGGATTTTCCTTGGCTGTACTTACTCAATGCTATTGCTAAACCTGTAACTAGTTTCTGCCGTGCATGTGCCTATTTTTTCATATTCCCATATGACTGCTGGGGGCAAACCTAATTTAAGAAAATATATTATCCTACAGCTTATCTAATAGCTCCTAACTTCTAACAAAGTAGTCAAGAAGAAGAGGAAAACAAGTCTCTGCAATGCTGCCTAGACTTTGTTCATTATGGGAGAAGAAATATGACTAATATTTCAATCTCCTGTTATATTGAATCTGATTGTTCTTACTCAGTGTCTTGCTTCTATAATATATGAGATAAGCTAATCTGTTTATCACTACTGGAGGATCATCCTTGCAATAACTCTTACACTGAAAGCCATTTATATGCACAGATGTCTCAGTGTGCCTTCCCAGTAAGTCCTGGCCAACATATAAATATAGAAGCTTTCCTTGGTCGTTTTGGCTGTCAACAGAGAAAAATGGCAGCAATGACCATTTAGAAATGATTTGCTTTCACACATGATACAAAGCTCATGGTGTGAGGGTATCAGAAAAAACCTTCTTGCATCCTTCCCTACTCACAGGACTAGGGTGGGATATTTTGCTTATTTAGTTATTTTTTTTTGTTCTTTCTTCACTATTAAACCCTTCAGTTCCCAGCACACTTCAGAGTCTCAGATCAAGTGGGATCCTAAGCTAACATACAGATGACCTGAATAGATCAGAAACAGTCACCTGGATTAAAAAAACAGTTATTTTATTTTCTTAAGGAAACAAAAAATCATAAAGGTATCATAGAATCATGAAATGGTTTGGGTTGGACATGACCTCCAACAACCTGGTCTAGGTGGTGTCCCTGCCTGTGGCAAGGGGCTGGAACTGGATGCGCTTTAAGGTCCTTTCCAATGCAAACCATTCTATGATTCCATGTGTAGTGGCTGCTCTAGAAGACAAACATAATAACAAATGCTCCCTGCCCCTTCTCCTTTCTTAAGCCTTTTATTGCAGAGAAGACATCATATATTTTTTTCCCCTTCTTACATGCATTCTCCCAGAGGCGCTACCACCACCTCTGATAGGCATGGCCTTGGCCAGTGGTGGGTCCATCTTGGATCTGGCTGGCAGTGGATACATTGGTCCTGGGGGGAGGTTCTAGCAGCTTCTCACAGAAGCCACCCTTTAGGCCCCCAGTACCAAAACCTTGCCATGCAAACCCAATACAAAGTCCCAAATAGCAAAACCTCTGAGAAACCTGGTCTAACACTTGGGTGACCGTGCTCGGAGCAGGAGGTTGAACTACAGACTTCCCAAAATCTCTTCCAACCTGAATAATTTTGTTATTTAATGAGACAGAGAGAACCTCAAATGATATACATTACACAGACTAATCCACTTGGTGGCAATAAATTCATGCTTATTATGATGACATGTCTCACCCTTTTTCATCCTTTTTCACAGACTTCTGGGGAGACAAATATCTCCAGTAGCCATGAGGCATCCCCAAAAGGAAAAGAATCACACCCAGCAACACTGGAGATGTACTTTATGTTTTCAACCACAGTTACATATTCAAGAGCATGTCCTCTATGTTTTATTGTTGCTGCTGGATTTTCGTTATCACACTCCCTCCTCCTCCACCCCAATTTCAAATCAATTTTTACAACATCAAGAAAATTTGTTCCACATCTATAGGCTTTTCCCAGAGCCAACGAATAAGTTGAATAGTGAATACAATGATTGTTCATCAATAAATGTCTATCTCTGACTGTATATGTATAATGAATATTTCAATTATGCAGCAACTGGAAGTTGAACCTTTTGTGTGTATATATCATCACATCAATTTAACTGCCTTTAGCATAGATGCTTCCAGCTTATGAGCAACATGCACATTTGCAAGCGGACAGTTACAGACACAGTTAAAGTTACGGCTGGTAGATGAACCATAGCTGCTCTTGCACTGAAATTCTCAACACAAACTGTATTAGCAATATATATTAAAAGAGCTGGCACAGAATAGATCCTTTTCTTCTTTATTGGCATTTAATCAGTATTCCTGGGTCTGACTTAAATCATGTCACACTTATAACTTCCTAATGTGAAAAAACTCTAGCTTTTACATTGAAAAAAATCCATTATTTCGTATTCTTCCCACAATCAATGGTTAAAAAGGCTGCTGAGCTGCTCCTGCTGAAAACAGCTGGGTGAACTAATGAGGAGATCAGCTGCTCTTAGAGGTGCTCCTCAAAAGCCCTTGATGCAATCAAGGCTTGAGCTGTGTTTACCCCACATATCTACAAGCTACTATTATTATGGCTACAAACTGCACCTAAATGAAATAAGCAGAAAGCACTCTGTGTGTTGTCACATTGTCTTCACAGGCTTAAAGGAGGCAGAAAGAACTTGCGGACACAATCTCCAGCTTTATTCTGACAGTGCATAAATGTCACTTTTGCAATCCTAGTTACAGACCAGATGTGTACTCATTTCATTTATTGAAGGCTAAACCAGGAGTAAGTGGTGGGACACAGGGAAGGAAACCCTGCTGCAGAAGATGGGCTGTTGTGCTGGGATGTGAGGATAGCCTTGCTATCTTTTCTGATGCATAGAATCATAGAATCATAGAATAGTTTGGGTTGGAAAGGACCTGAAGATCATCCAGTTCCAACCCCCCTGCCATGGGCAGGGACACCTCACACTAAACCATATCACCC
>JANRGW010028296.1:0-31220 GCA_024733675.1 Psilopsiagon aymara
GGGTGGCATGGTTTAGTGTGAGGTGTCCCTGCCCATGGCAGGGGGGCTGGAACTAGATGATCTTAAGGTCCTTTCCATCCCTAACTATTCTATGAGTCTATATTGCCTATGTCAAAATATAATTACATAACGTCATGCTTTCAATCCTTCTGTTATTGCAATGAGGAAACACAGATATATACTGTTGTTAACATAAATGTAACTGGAAACAGAGCAAGAAGTTTTTACTCTCACAACCAGACAGGGTAGCAGTGAAGAAAGAGGGCAGAACAAAGCATTTCAGAAGCAATGTGAAGGATTCCTGTAGGCCTGGAAATAAGTGCTACTGCAGTGACACTGCATGTCAAGAAATAATGAATTTTTACAAATCAGGATTTCATAAATCCATTCATCTGCAGAACCACACACCCTATTAAGCATGCCAAAGTGCTGCTATTCCCATGCATCTCATGGGAAATACTAAATGACTTATAGTCTAGATAGGCAAAAACTACTAACATATTCTTTAAATCACATGCACAGCATTAAATCATTCCAGCGGTCATGTAAGGCCACAGTTCATACACTAGAGTCTCAAGTTGCTACTATTTAAATAGAAGTTTTGTATTTGTGTTTTTTTCTAAGAACGGTTGCACATGTTGAAGCTTTTCACCTAAGCCACTTTAAGAAAATACATAGCTTTAAAAAACACAAGTTAAAAATAAAGGCTTACTCTAAGTGAAAAACAAATACAGATAGGTCAAGACTGCCGTGTCAGAGGAAGTTGCCTAATCAGGAGATCAAGAAAAAAACTGCACTAAGATTACAGAGTTTAGGCAAAAGACTCAAAAGGAAAGAGAGCATTTTTGTCACAGAATCACACAGATCTTTGGCAAAACACCACGTTACATCTTTATATACATTCACATAGGTTAAATACATGTATATCCACGAGACCTGTTGACACGAACCCTGAGGCTTTTTAAGTTTAGACAGTTTGCTCCATCCCTGGCGGTATTCAAGGCCAGGTTGGACAGAGCCCTGGGTGACATGGTTTAGTGGGAGGTGTCCCTGCCCATGGCAGGGGGGTTAGAACTAGATGATCTTAAGGTCCTTTCCAACACAAACTATTCTATGATTCTATAAGGCCACAATTATAAAAAATACTCAAGATTTGGAAGTTGTAATAGAGTAGAACCAACATCAATTTGTTCTGTAGCATGAGCAATCTTAAAAAGGACACCACCACCACCACAACATAAGCCATTATATGCTTTTAGCAAAGGTCTGTGAAATTTTATTTTCCTTTTTTCTTCTTTATAGTAGTCACATACAGCCCTTCTACTTTAACACTGGAAAGTATCTTATTAGATAGTTCAGATAACTCAAGTTCATTTTTCTAGCTTTTCTAGCTCACATGTGCCAGCAGAGAACTAGTAATGTCTGACAAATACTGCCCAAAATTTAATAGATGCACTATTTGTCCTTATCATGGATTTCAAACTTGGCATTAAATATGAAAATGCCAGTAACATTAAGAAGCTGCCTGCCTCAGAACAGTCAGCAGTCATCCATCAACATCGCAAGCTCACAGGCAGAGCTTTTTTGTGGAGCAAACTGGTCACCTGTTCATCTAAGCAAGGCAATAAAGGTAGAGCAATGTACAAGTACAGGCATAGAGTCCAGTCTTCATCAGACGAAGCATGTAAAGCCACCACAGGCAGTGGTGATTAGGCACTCTGCCGCTTTGGTAGGCAATGATATTGCAGGACAGAGTAAGAAACCCACATTAACATCTCTGCCTGCCCCACTCCTTGAAGGACACAATCTCTACCACAAGCAGCTCCGTGACACCAAGCTTCCAAAGCTGTCTTTTCTCAACCAGCAATCTGCACTTCAGAAAATGCAAAGTCTAACCAGGTACACAAATTGCCAGGTAGAAAGCCAATGCACAGAATCATTGAATGGCTTGGGTTGGACGGGACCTTAAAGATCATCTAGTTCCAACACCACTGCCACAAGCAGGGACACCTTCCACTAGACCAGGTTGCTCTAAGTCCCATCAAACCTGGCCTTGGCCTGTAGGAAAGGAACAAGAATCATACCAAATGCTTCTCAAAAATACAGCATCCATTAAAGTCGAGATAAAGGAACTTTACAATTTGCTTACAAGTAACAAAGCTATGCACAACAATTGTAAGGAAACACTGCTGTCATTTTTACATTTTAAAAGCTGACAATCCCATAATGAGCTGTGCATAGGCCTATGCATCCACCTGCACAAAGTTCTCAGGTCAGATATATTCTCTTACAAAAGATGACAACATATGTTGCTCTTTGTTTCACCTTTTCCATCTCAAATTTAACAGCCATTTACAAACATGTGGTCAACCATTTCCATATACATTGTTTGCTCATTTATTTCAGACAATACATTGTTTTTTTAATTCCTCCAAGAATGTTAATCTAGCTTCAAAGGTGAAGAGAAATAGTGCTGGCTGCTTTGTTCTCGCTTTAGTCATGCTGAACAGTAGTAGCTAAAAGAGCACAAAAGATGTGCAAAACCAGGTTCCACTAGGAACTCCAAAAAGCTCCGTATCCATACCTTATTCCAAAAATTGAATCCTTTTGTAATAGGAGCCATAAACATGGTAGTACAAGGAGGGGATTTTGGCAGAGGGTTGTGGCTAGCTTTTTTTTGTGTGCCAAGATATAGGATCAGGATAGTATTATCAAGGCTGCATCCAAAAGAATGAATATACCAGATAAAGGTTGCATCAGCTCTCATCACTTTTGAGATTTTATGCACAAATTCCATAGATTTCTTGGGGAAAATACACCACAATGCACCATCTATGAAAGTAGGAACTTTATCATAGATATTCATGTACAGGAGGCTAAAATACACTGAAGATATAAATCCTGCAAACTCATATTTTTCGTACCAGACTTTGCAAAGAAATAGTGTTCACTTAGCAGACTTCTTTTTTCCCCGTTTTAAACAGTAGCTTCCCAAGGGACTTTTGTGGCAAAGGGGGAAGGGGAAGTTCATTTCTGTTTTTCTTACAATTAAAAGAAGAAACTGATCCCATTATGAGCAACTAATGGTTTAAGCTTCTAACCATTGAAAGAAAACAAGAACATACATAACATTAGCTACAGGAGTATGATTCCTACTTGCTGTTACCATCAGCCAGGCTACAAGAAGGAGCATTGACTCAGGGATAATGACCGTGCAACTCAGTCACACACTAGCTTTTTCTCTCCCCATTTCCTTCTTCATCCAGGTAAGACAAGGAGGAAAATATAAAGTCACTGGGACCATGGGCCAATCCCAAAGTATTTGGCAGATGAAGAGATCTCACTGAGCACCCCCACCCCTCACCACAACAGTTGCCCTCGATGTTTACAAGTGAAGAAAGGAAAATGGCAATTTCAGAAAAGTGTATGTTTCAGCAGGCCAAACAGCCCATCATACTCCCAGGCATTTCTTCTCGCCAAATTTCAAAGGCCTGCTGCAGATAATAGAGGTGACAGACCTTCTCAGAAAGGGTCTGCATTAACTTCGTATACTGGGAAACATCAAGCAACCTAACCTAAATACAGAGGGCACTAGCAAATTCTTCTAAAACATGAAGGAACAAACTGCTCTTGCAGCTCTGCATAGCACCTGGCAAAATATATTAGCAATTTCATTTTTTTCTTTCAATGTGCCAGTATATTTTAACTGCACCTCTGGATTTATGTCAATACTGAATATTATGTAATTATAAAAAGGAAGCAAACTGCTTCCACGCAAACATATCTGCATGCATAAACTACAAGTAACAACTTATGCACTGAATTTTCCAACCTTAATGTATAGATTATCAGCAGTGCAAGAGTTCCAAGTTGGAGAAGTCCAATTTCTAAATTAAAATTAGAATACAAAGATTCTATGGAACTACATCCACTTGCACAAAGCCATGTTTATTATTCTACATAATAACGAATGTTGTCAGTGTTGCTTTGAAGTTTTTCAAAATATTTCATAGTAAAATACCAATTTTTGATAAATAGTCCTTAAGATTTAGGAACTCTTCGACAGATGTGCCTGACATAAATGCCCTGGATCCCTTTTCTGTCCGACATGAACAGCAACCAGAATAGATACACATGAAGAGAGGACTGAATGCAACAACTTTCCTATTTGGATCACAACGAACAACATGCCAGATACACATTCACTGGCTGCTTTTTGAAAATTTTCTTTTGGAAACAACAGAACATTTATTTGTGCTCTCCCCCAAAGAGAAAAAAATTAAGCTCCTAAAAAAAGAAAAAAAATAAAAATAACCAGTAATTTTCAATATCCTAAACATATCCATCAGATTTGTCACAAGGACTGTCTGTAGCTGAGTGCTATTCCATGAATCATTTAGGCAATAATGAACATAAAGCCATGCTTTTGTTCAAATCACACACAGTGGGATTACATGTGAACTGACCCTCCATGTATTAAGTGAAGACAAAGCTTCGCTTTGAGCTCACTCCTGCTCTTAGATTTGGCAAATTTAGAAAGCTTCATGTATCTATCAGTTTCCAAATCTAGGTAGTTCGTTTTAAAAGTAGAAATGCAAACCAGGAAATAAAACCAAGTTTCATCACTACTTTCAGCACAAAAGAGCAAAACAGTGTATGCACAAAGAGACAGATAGGGGGAAAGAAAACAGAACACACATACATCTTTGGCAACATCATTTACAGGCTTTAGCAAAGAAAAGAAACAGCAGGCAAGTTTTCCTCCTAAATATATTAATCAGAGTGTCTTAAAAAAATATAAGCAGCCCTAGTGATAAAAAGACAGATCATTTCACCAATTCTCACTAGGGGTTTGATATTCTAGAGCCACTGACAAAGAAAAGCATGATTACATCTTAATTGAGACTTTAAATTGTGCATTTCAGAAAGCAAAGTAGAACTACCTTGGTTTATTACATTTTTAGAGAACAACACATACTGGGTTTCTGAAACATAATTAAAAACTACTTTGAGACTGTAGCATCAACCCAAACTTGAATACTTTTCTATTCCAGGCACTGCTTTATTTCAGGAATTCACTGTTCCAAGGATTTAAGTGAAAATATCAGAAATAGGAAAGGGGAAGGACATACAGGAAGCTTTGTACTTCCTCCATTTCTGTGTAATCCTGACAAAAACTCCTCTAGATTCTCATGCCACCAAGATTGTAATTTACATCAAACCACCAAATTACTAGGAAATGTGCCCAGTAATAGCTACCGAATTTCAAAGTTTGGCAGCAAAATACAGAGCAAAAAGCATGAGCAAGCACTTTTGTTTATTAAAAAAAAAAAACAAAACAGGAATTGCCAACTAAAGCCAGTTATCCTGCTGGTCTAATCCAGTGGGAGTACAGGTTGTCATAAATTAAGCCAGGAATCTTCCCTCTAAAAAAAGGTTCTGATACAAGAAGCAGAACAGCAATAAAAGCAAGCTGCTAAACTGCATGAAAGTAGCATGTAAGAGATTACCCCAGATTTGGTAAATCCTGGCAAACGCTAAGGGTTCAGAATTCCTTTCAACTTCAACACCACCAGCACCCAGCAGGATGCATTCAGCGTCACACAGGACCTGCACTTACTTTTATCCGGGGTGCTTTAAAAAAAAAAAAAAAAGAAAATAATCACAGTAACTCAAAAGTATAAAAATCTGAGATTTCATTCCCAAAGTTTCCTTAATGAGCAGGTTACACCAAATAACCAACTAAATAGAAAGGGTCTGCACTACAGGCTAAAAGGGACATAGTAAAGGAAAAGATAAAAACGAGCTATTCCACAAATGCTAGAACTATCATTGGGAAGAATCATGTTTCTCAGCTACGTTTTTTACCCTGAACCAAAAAGTGCAAATTACTCTCAAACCCAACGACAAATTTATCTTACTGCTTGTAAAACAAGATGCTTTCTCAGCTATATAGCTCATTTACTCCACAAAGTTGGTAGCTACAACAGCTTTTCACTGGAAATTGCAAGGAATATGCGCTTGACCTTGTTCTCTGTGAAACCAATAGAGAATAACACATGACCTGCAGTGACTACACACACACATACAGCATCCACTCAGGTCCTTGCTCAGACACTGTGCATGCAACTTTCTCTGAGCACTGCTCAAATTTCTAAGCAACTGCAAGAAAGTTTTTTGGGGAAAAAAAAAAAAGAATTAGTAAAAAAAAAAATCCTATTAGTTTCTGTGATGTAAAAAAAAAACCCACTGAAAGAAAGAAGTTGTCTGAATTTATAAAAATTATCCTTCACATGAAGTGAAAACAGGAAAACAGCACCCTCTTGACTCTCTTTTTGGTCCTTTCAGGGAATGCAGCTCCACAATACATGACCACCAGCAGAGAAGCCAGTTTTCAAACAGCTTTCTATTCCCATCCTGAAAGTGCAGTTCAGCACCTTCTCAGGACTGCTGATACAGCTGTTCACCAGCTGTGCTATGAATCACCAAAATGATCACTTAAAAACAGATACTTTTCACCTAGATCATTTCAGTGACCCAGTTTTACAGAGCAGCCTCATAAACAGTACAGGCACAAGTGAAAATGCCAAAAAGGTTCCTTATATCCTTGGTAAAGTCCTTACAATCAGGCACCTTCCCTTTTCCCAAAAGAAAACATCAGCTGCTATTACACCCTCAAAATGTGAGAAATCCATGTGCACAGAAAGCACACTGAAGTCTCCTATATTAAGGAGACTTTCTTGATCTTTTTAGATCTGTCTTGAACTGGTACCTTGATTGATGTACCTTGGAATAAATATGTGCCACCTAGTACATCATTCACAGCCAAACAAACAGAAGTAACTTACCAAACGCCTAGCAAATTCTCTATTTTCTGAAAGAAATCCGTACCCTGGGTGTACCTTGGAAAAAAAAAATACAAAAGAAATCACATTGGTTGAGTTCTGAAGCCAGACACCAGATTTATTAGCACCTTTTCAGATAAAGGGAAGGTAAAGTAGACCAATAAGCTTTTAAATTAGCTGGGTATTTTAAGAAACTGTGTCTTAACACACTGATGTATATAAGTCAAGCTGTAAAGACTCACTGGTTAAACTGCCATTTCTGAAACAAATATTTCATACCTAACTAGGGAGAAAGGTGCTGTTTGCAGAGTAATGGGCACCCACTCCCTTTGGCATTTTGCCTTCTATTCTTTAACTCCATTTTGCCACGTTTATCTCATGCCAGACTTCCACATGTATGCTCATCCATGCTCTTGTCTGTAACCACTATAATTCCTCCATCCCAAAATATTTCCAAGCAGTGATCAGAACAGTGGCCTTCAGGTCCTCAGTCATTAGCCTCCTACCTCTAGCAACCTTTGCTGGAGAACACACTTTAGTGTCTCATTAGTTTAAGTCATGCATCCTAATGTGTCTGGTTCGCTATTCACACCCCAATTTGTACATGTAATTACTTAAGAAGAGTGTAAGAAAGTTTTACTTTTTACAATTCACATAAGATTCTTGATCAAATATACTCGGACAGACAAAGTAGAAGCAATTTCATTGCCCTCTTTTAAAGAACCTAAACAACTGGGTTCCATATTCAGAAATTCTGAGGGAAGGAAATAGTTTTCTTTACAGGCAAGTTTTTGACCCCTGAAACCACTATAGCAAAACATCCTCCTTGGAAGAAACCACAATGCTGATCCAAACTGTTCCAGAGTAATTAATGTTGCTTGTATATACTCAAATTTTATTTTAATAAACGCTCTGTGTACAGTTGCCCTGAATAATACATTTGCTTCACTGACAGAACAAAGAACATTAGGCATGTCAACATGACTACACATTAGTTTGTCCAACTGATTCCTGCTAAGCTTTGAATGTCTAGCCAATTTGGAGGGAGAAAGGCAGAATA
The DNA here is from genome assembly GCA_024733675.1 of Psilopsiagon aymara. NCBI lineage: Eukaryota > Metazoa > Chordata > Aves > Psittaciformes > Psittacidae > Psilopsiagon > Psilopsiagon aymara. The sequence goes on from JANRGW010028296.1 coordinate 7,906, forward strand.
GCCCACATTTACAAACATAAGCTAACATGCATTTTGTAAACATTCTGAAACAAAAATAATTATGGGAAGCACCATTTACCTTATCTTCCTGTAAATAACATTTATACAATTTAGAAAGTGATTCACAGTAAGTTTAAGCAAAAGCCTTTTTGGACACACTTTGTAAAACATTCGAAAAAAAAGCCATTATGGCATATAAAGGGTTAGTGCTCAAAACTAATTGGGATTTTTTTTTTTCCCCCAGCAAATTTGGAAATGAACTGAAGCTGCTCCCTGGTGTGAAAGCTGAATCCAGCAGCCACCTGCAGGATCAGCGACCAGTGCTGCCAGATGCTACAAAGCCTTTGATTTCCAGTAGCGATTTCAGACACATTTAACTCATGTGACATGAACTAACTGGAACAGCATATTCAATCACTCCCCCCCCACACCTTTAAAAAAAAATACAAACTCTGGCTTTTCTGCTTTCTATATATGAAACAGCTGCAGCAGATAGACTCATTCAGACTCACAGCTTGGGCCCTGGTTTTCTTAATGACTTCCATGATGGCATCCATGTTGAGGTAGCTTTTGCTGGTGGGAGCTGGGCCAACACAGACAGCTTCGTCCGCCATTTTCACATGAACCTGAAGAGGCAATATTCTGCATTAACAGATGCTCCCAGCAAAAATAATTACCATCACCCTGAAGTATGCACACAAATCTGATTGTTTCAAAGATAATTTACATACCATAACCACTCTAAAATACACACTGAAATTACCAACATTGGCATATAAGAACTCGCATGATAAATCTCATTCCATTTAACTCCAAGCTTAACTCACTGTCAAAATGTTTTACTATTCCAATATATTATTTTGAATCTGATTAAATAAAATCATGACAAATATCATTTCAGCTTCCTATACTGATCATCTATATGTAAATTCAGTCTAAAAAGTACTTTGTTACATGTAACCAGGGTAGTCTAATATCCTAATACTTAATAACAAACATTCATGACCAGTTCTAAGCAGGCTCCCCAGGAAGTTGGGGATAATTAGAGTGAATTGAATGAAGGGATGCAGTGAGTGTCCCTGCACAGCATCAGGTCAGCACCATGCACAAATTAAAGCCTATGACTAAAGAGTTCAATATCACCACACGTGAACCAGAAAATCTTGAGAATTATTTAAGCAGGCTCATGTTTGATTCCTAATCCATTGTATCCTCATTTATATGCATTTGCCAAATATTTTTAGCAAAATCTGAATTATACAAAAGGGACAAGTGTTTCTAACATTTTACCAGGAATAATAAAACTGCTAAGTTTGAAGTTAGAAGTCTATTTACAACTTATATGCATGCTTACTTTGAAGAAAAGGTTACAGGAGTTTATAGTCAACATGTTTTCAGAGTTCAGAATTACTTTTCTTTTAAGGTAATACACACACAGACTCAAGAAAAAGAATGATCAGTTTTCCTCATGGTGTTCTCCTCTTCTAAGCTCTCTTTCAGTACATATTAAAAAAACCATGCCATTGCTTAAACTGTGCAAGATTAAGCTAGTTATATGTCAGTAAGACTTGTTTATACTGACAGTTTGACATCTATAATGCCTACCAGTTTTAAGTTATTTTTATGAAACGTTTGATATCTTTAGCACTCAGAACGAAGAATACACTGTTTAAAACCCTGCTCTTTCAGAAAATGAATACTTACATATGTGAAATTTGAAACATTTTTAGTTTATTTTGTTCTTTGTGAAAAGGAATTTTATTTGCAAGTAGCATGAAGGCTCGCAAGCACGGCAAACTAAGGTTAGAAGTAACGTAGCCCGCTTACTATGGGCTCGTTCAGGAAAAAACAAGGCCAGGAAAAAAGTCCACCTAGAATGTGACAAGCTTAGTTAAACAATATTTTGCTAATATTGAATACAATATGAAATAAACATTCAGGTAGGTACAATAAAATTGTATAACAAGCACAGGAGTTTTATGAACTTTACAAATGCTAGTGTCCTGTTCCCGAGGTAGGATTAACCTAATTCCAAGTTTCTTTCTGGGGCATCTCTTAAATGGCTCCTGAATTTGCTGTATGCTGAAGTATGAGTTAACATAACGTGGAACCACCATACATTTCACATTTGAGTTACTGCTTCTGTTGTAAAGTCACTGTAGTTTTATTTTACTGCTACATCAATAGCCTTACATTAAAACAAAGCAAAACCAAAACACCCAAAGCACTAGCACAGAATCATGCAGCAAGATATTAATGCTTTTGTAGTAAGTACACCTCAGGAACTTCAAATGCTGTCAAGATTAGCCTATCATTCTTCCTAGAGCACTAAGTACAAGAAACAACACAGCCCTTGGATATCTTTATTTCCACGATATAACCCCAATTTATACACTTTAAGTTGCTGGCTTGAATTCCAAGATGGTTTACATGTCTAAACAAAGTTATTCAAGCTTAAGTACAGTTGAGCATGTACACTTTGAGACTAAAAGCTTCCATATAGAAAATGACTAACTTAATATAGTTCTTTTTAGGTATTAAGAGAAAAACCCTTCTCACACCAAGACACCAACAATCCCATTAGTACCATAAGCAGCCATAGAAGATACTGCAAAGCCACAAATTTGATCCATGTAAACAGTCTTGAGCACTTTTCCCCCACCATTTTCTCCCTGCTTCTGAAAAGACTCACTGTTACTTAAGCTCTTTGGAGTTCTGACTCTTCCTTTCCTACATTCCCCTGTAACCTGGTAAATCCATTTCTCCTTGTTTACTTTACTGCAAGTTTATGCCTTCTCCAGTTCCATCTTGCATATACCCTAATATATCATATGTAGATATACAGTAGCCATATCACATTCACATTGCCCAATACACTGCCTACAGAGCACCAAGCAAATCTCTAAAGGACAAGAAAAAGGTCTCCATTCCTTCCCACTACCCGAAGCCTTCAGATTTTTGGGTTCCAGTGAGAGCTCTTCAATCTATAGATCCTTCTCGTATCTCCTTTTTTATAAGCGTGATTAAACCAGCCCACATATAATCTCAAAGTAGAGATCTGTTTCTTCTTAGTAATTCATGATGTTAATTCCCCTCTAAATATTTGATTTTTTCATAATACACTGTAGTTCATGAAGAATACGCAATACCATTACATAAATACACTGCAGAATTTATAGTATAAACAAACATAATTATATTAACAATAATTACTACCCAGCATTATAACAAAAGCCATCATTTGAATCCACATGACAGCCAAACTTCCAGCTTTCTACCATGGGGCACATAATTCACATGATAATTCACTAGACCTTTTCTTCTGCAGAAGCTGACTTATAATACAATTATTTCTAGACAGTCCAATGAATCCAGCAAGTTCCCTTTTTCAAGCACAAGTTTCAAATATATCTATTTTCAAATTCAAGGGTTGATTAATTGCTTGACTTAAATCACACAATTCTAGGTATTCAAAACTTGTCCCTAACTTTCTACAGCTTAAACTTCAGGAGTGTAATTTCTTCCTTTTCTATTTTAGTTTACAAAACCCATGCCAACAAAAAAGAAGAAAGTCCCAGGAGGTTCCTGAAGAAATTAAAATCCTTTATATGTATTATAATTGACCCTGCAATCTCAAGCATGAATGGATAACAACAAGGACTGTAAAAGCAGACAAACCTTAATGTGCTTAATGATTTATACTGCAAGTTTTAATCATATCAGACTACCAGGGCCTCAAAAGATACACTCTAAGCTATTTATTTCAAGTTAGAGAACGCAAACAACTAGAAGTCATGAAAAGACACATCCTATTTATGTAAGAGCAGCTTAATTTCTGTAGAAGTTGTATATTTGAAGTCGTATATTTCATAAGGACTAATTATTTTGCAGCAACGAAAAATACGAGATTCATCAAAACCTACAGAATCATCATTTTACAGAACATACATCTAGTTCAAAAACTACAGACTTAATTGAGTCATCCAAATCCCTGCATAGGTCTGTTTCAACTTTGGAAATCCAAATCACAGCCTCCTCAGCTCTACATCTATGACAAATAAGCACTAATAATAGTCTGGATTTATCAAGGACTCCTAGCATAAGAAAATTAGAATGAATACTCTTAAACTGCACAACTACTTCTGGATTAAGGTATAAAGACAACTGGACACAGTCTGAAGTACAACAATGATTTTACTGCACGATTCTTCATGACCACATACAGACAGGGGAACTAGCTCAAGTCCAACACGCTTGATTTAGAAGAATATGCACAAAAATGGCCACCTTTTTCAAAGCCAGTTTAGGTCCAGCAGCCACTTTCATGGCAAGGCACCTAAACCAGTAAATCCTGCCAGACCTTTATAGAGGAATAGCTTTGCATTTCTTCACCACATTCCCAGCAAATAGGCATGTAAAACAAGGAGTCCATCAGGGCTGATTAGCCAGCCATTTCTGGCCTGGATTGGTTCCAAGCACCACTCCAGGCTGCAGCAGCTCTCAGGGTGCAAAATGCAATAAGAGCTAACAACAGCAGCAGTGATTGGTTTTGGAGATCCTTCTTCTGCATTATGTCTCAGTATTTCAAGAGGATTTACAAACCAGGTTTGGTGCCAGGTCTTGGCATCATATCCCAAAAGAGAAAGTTAGGGTTAGAAGCACCACAAAAATACTCAGTATTTGCTTTGCAGGAGATAACCCAATTTAGGACTACATTGAGTAACAGCTAGTAAATACCCAAATTAGCCAGATGATGTTAAGTCTCCTTTACCCTGGAGAGCACATGCACTCATTTGACAGTAGCATGCTCTCATGCCCAGCCATACTACAAATTTACTGAGTTATCCCTTTAATCAAACCCATATCCCAAATAATAATTTTGAGATCATATATGGCACTCCTAGAGATGTTCTGTTTAACATCAAGAATCAAGGTAACCTTCTCCAGGAGTCACTCAGCTGCTGCAGATTGCTAGTTGAAGCCTACACTAAACAAGTCACATTCACATATGTATGTCCCTCAACATTCAATACAGAAAAGTTTTGTTAGTATGGAAATTTATGAAAAATTATTTTAAGGCAAAGAACTAAACACTTATTTTCAGTGCATATACAATGTATAAAACAAAAACACTAAGATAAATTACAGATCCCCCAGTGCTGCAATTATTCACCAACTCCAGTCTGTTAGCTTCTTCTGGATCCAATTCATGACAGAAGTGCTCTTTTCCCCAATTCTACAGCAACTCTCATCTAATTCCAAAAAGTAAATGCTGATTTTGTCATGAGAGCCAAGAGAGAAACAAAAAATACATCTACATGTTTTTTCACAAAGTGCTTAATATCACCCACACAGTTTCCACAGAAGATTTTATATACTTCAGCAGTTTCTGATGTTTATTGTGTGAAAGATGACATTTACTTCAGTGTAAATGGCTAATTAACACATACACACATTCGCTCCCCCCCACTCCTCCAGCTCTGAGGAGCTAAGTGTCTGGGATTCCCCATTGTCCCAGTTTTTTAGGGTAGGTCACCCTACTCACCCACAGGTCTCACCACAAGTTGATCTTCATGCAGCAGAGACAGTTATACTGAGTTGCAAGATGCATTTCCCCCCTCCCATTTCTTCTGTAGTCTTTTAGAATTTATATATATGGAAACTGTTATATCTGCATTACAGTGTTAATCAAACCTATGAAGAAATCACAAAAAACTCAGTGAAGACAACACCTTTGTTTGGTACACTAGATAAGATCCAGCATTGTTCAGACAAAGAAATCTAATCAAACAAGTCATTCTCCTTTTATAGCTCGAATCAATATTACACATTGGAACAACATCCGTTGGTGTAAGTAGATTCACTTAATTGGCCCAAACTGCATAATATGGCTCAGCAAGACAAATCACAATTAGCTCTACCCATAAAATAGGGCTAATGAGTAAATCCTTTGTAAGGTAGCTAAAAAAAAAAAACACCACTTCAAATCTTGCCAGCACCACTGCCAAAAGAGACAAACAAAACAGAACAAAAAGCTTGTGGTATTGAACAGTCTTGAATAAAAAAATAATAATAAAAAAAAAGGGTCAAATTTACTGCTTTGCCAAAACCACATCTTTCATCTGACCTAAGTGTCTTCTATCAGCTTCACACTAAAATACACCCACCCAGAATACAATAAATCTGTGCTCATGGTGAGTGCATGGTATTCATACAGCCTTTAAAGTGTTATCTGCAAAGAAATACTGCCACAAGATTACAGCATTTAACCCCAAAATGAAATAATGGACACATTTCTAAACCATGTGAAAAGCAGAACTGTGAAAGCCATAAACAGCATACTATCCCATCTTTTCCTCATTTATTTTTACTCAGCATTTCAAAAACCTAAATAAAAATTTATGCAAATGAACAAGTCAACCTACTGAGTCAGCACAAGCTGATTTCTCTGCAAGCTTACTTGAAAATGTGCATTTTTTTTTTCATTTGATGGCCCAACAACAGTCCTGTGAAGACTAAGGTAAAACAAATCTTTGAAACGTTTGGTTTCATGAAGGGTATTTACAGTCCCCTCCCAAGTCTACAAGGACTCTCAAAACAGTCCATCCATTAGCATCCACAGGACTGAATCCTGGGTTATCAGACACCAGCAAGGAAAGGGAAAAAAAAAATAGATGGAAAAAAGAAAAAACTCAGCACCCTTTTCCTCTAACCCACCCTGCCCTTCAGATCGCCAATGATTCAAAACTTGAAAGCAGCAATAGCCTCACAAATGGCGTCATATTTCAGCTACAATTAAAGTAGAAGGATCCAGGTGGAACTAAACAGTCTTTAAAAAGAGAAACACCAAGCAGGCAAGAGTGCCTTTCTAACCAAGATCAAGAGAACGCACTTCTACACATCTGTTCACATTCTCACTTAAAAACATGAATTTACTTTTGTAACCTTAAAAAAAAAAAAGGCATAACCAAAAATTCTCTCTCCCATAAACAAAGCTCAGGAACTTTGTTGGCTGCTAAAGAGACACATGACTTTACTTGACAAAGACCGCATCAACAGGAAAGGCCTCCCCATTGTATCTAGATGCCTGATCACTCATACTGTGAAAAACAGACCATGCTAAGGCTGTCACACAGTGAGAGTCTGAAAAAAAGTTCCATTTGCTGGGCCAAGCAAAGAGATGCCTCCACAGTTTTGAAGACATTACAGATAAGAATCCAGAGCAGAGTCTTTCAGAATGGTTTTGGCTCCTAAAGCCTTTTGCTACATACTTACTCTTTGGCAGACAACTTCCCAGTGAAGCATCTCCAGAATACTGATGGGAAAGAAGGCTTTCCCACCAGAATTTTATTGCAGGTGCTTACTGTGTTTTAACCTCTAAAACAGTAAGCACCAGAAACTAGTAACTCAGTGCCTCATACAAACTTCTGACTAAACTTCAATTCTGCAGATCTGAATGGTGGGCAGATCATATAATTAGGCTGACTAAAACAACGTGGTGGGTTCTTTTGGCCAGACATTGAAAATTGAAGGCATGATATTTGTCTCTATAGTATGTTCTTTTCTAGGAAAGCTTGTTCCTGAAGGCTTCTATTGAAAACAACTGAATCATTCTTAAAATGAGATCTTTAGCCCATCAAGTCTATCTGCAAATAACCAGCAAGTACAAATAAAAGGTTGCTTAACTTCTTCTCAAGTTCAGGCAGCTTTTCTTTTTGAGAGGAAAATCTGCTTAAAACTCTAGACGACAGAAAAAGCCAATCTGTCACATTTAATAGCCACTAAGAGCTATTTGTTTGCTATTGAAAAATTAGCAGAATTAAATGCTTGGTTTGTATCATGATTTTCCACACTGTTTTAGCCAACACCAACCAGGAGCAACCAATCTTTCTTTGGCAGAAAAACAGAAGTAAAAGAAGGAAAAGGTAGATTGGTAGTCATCTTGCTTACTAATCTACCTTCGGATGAACTGCAAGATTAACGGAGACAGAGGAATCAGGAAGGAAAAACCACAAAGTCCCATTCTTCAACTCCATTTCATTATATCAGAGCAAAACACTTCTCACAATCTTGAGGGAAAAGCATTCCTCTTGTCTTCTTCCATTCATGGCTCCCTTGAATAGGGTGGGGAAGCTACTATGTTGCTTCACCTAAGAGAAGACTAGAGGCAGTGCAGCCACTCAAAAGAGCCCTTATGGATTTAAGAGATGCTGTGAAGACACAGTCTGCAAGCTAGCAACTGTACTCACACCTCTATAGGCTAATTTTACTCTGGAGTACATTATCCAGAGCAAGTTTCCAGGAGAAATGGGAGAATTTTTAGTTCAGAGAATACACTAACAACTTGGGAAGATCCTTAATAAACCCATTTACCAAAGCAAGAGTCTCCACCTGTTTCAAGAGTTGAACAATTCCTCATATTTAAAGCAGCCTGCTATGCTCTATGTGGATGCTAGAGTTTCATCTTTGCTGTGTATGTGATTTTGTGCTTTAAGTGCTTTAAAGAAAGCATTTTTTTGTGATGTTAACAAAATAGTGGTGCCCTACAGTGTTTTTAGTAGCCTCTCTGCATTTCAAACACATCTGCACCCACATGTCAGCCTTTCCCTAATGGAATCTCAGCTTCTAAGCACATTATCAAAGCAACAGGACAGATCATTATCATGCTGCTTCTTTTTCCTGCCTCTCCCAAAAACAAGCTCACCACGGAATGCATTTGATGCACATTTCTTTGTTTTGCTTTCTAAATAGGTAGGACATGCAGTAGAAAGCTAGTAGTTAGGCAGGTCTAGAAAACAGTATCACATGGCAGCAAGGGTAGCCAACTACAGAACTTTATATAGCAGGGATTTAGCCCTTAACTAAGCTAAATATCCCAGAAGATGTAAGGGATTGAGAAAAAGTAGCTTAAACTCAGCCACATTACAAAGCAACACATAACAGGCACTGGTAGCATGCTCCTACCTAGCATTTTAGCTTAATTCAGATGAAGCTCCACTTTAGATGGTGGAACACAGCACACAACCATTTAGATGAGGTTCCTGCCTGCCTACAGATGGATGGGGTGCAGAAATTGCTCCCAGCATCCAAAGACAGCAGTAAAGTCAGGGATCCCTGAAACTCCCTCCAGGGTTAAGAGAACAGCCCACAGTAGCAACAAGTTGAATTCACAGCTACCAGGCATTTCAACTACACAACAGGATTTAAAAGAAAGATGAGAGGGAAAGCATGAACATGCTCAAGGCAACATATTTTGGAGCAGTATATGAAGGACTAACACTAAAAAAAAAAAAAATCAGAAATGCAAGATACAGACCCTTCAGCAAATTACTTCCCAAAATGAGCCGCATATTGAGACACGAATAAGTTTCACAGTAAGCCACACTTTATGCAAATACAAGTTGCCACTCAAAGTATAACCTCAACCCCAACTCTCCTCCACATTCAGCTCTAGCAATTACAATGCTGCTGAGACAGATCAATGAACTGAACAGACCCAGTGGAAAAGTAATCTAAGGGGAGGGGAAATTAACCCCCTGTCAAACCAGAAAGTTAAACCATCTCCCAGCCACCTGATCATTGGATCCAAAACAGTGAATGAATAAGAGGGGACAGAGAAGCACAAACAGTCCTTTCAGAAATATTTTAGGCTTATTTTAGACATAATATGAAATCAGAGTTAACATATCAAATAATTCATAAAAGAAAATTTGAAAAAGAAAATAAGCTTTCAGTAAAAGACTTTTAAAATACAGAAAACTTTCCTTATGTCTCCTAAGAAGGAGAAAAATGACTGCTACTGCTGAACCCAGGACAAATATATATGTATCATAGAAAATAGATATGTACCATAGAAAATAGATATGTACATATGTGTATATATATGCACGTATGTATATGTGCATATAAATACACACACACCTCTTAACCACTTAGGGTACTCAGTGAGTGGGGATTTTCCAGTAGTTAAGTACTAAAGCAGTACCTATAATAAACCACAAAAATTCACCCATGAAGCCTCAAAATTATAATCATGCCCAGCATAAGATCATTTTAAAAGGAATGGAATCTTTAATACTTACAAATGCTTTATTTAATATCCACTTTACTACACATGTCACAATACTAGAACATTTTTCCTTCAAAATTACACTAATGTCAATGCTCAGATTTCTTAAAAAATATGCTTTGTTTTTCAATAAAATTGTTAGTTCTACAAGAAATTGACATTTCTGACAGGGTAATAACATTAAGAAACAAGACAACTTTAAAGAAGATATCCCTCTATATAAAGCCTATAAGTTTTCTACCTTAAAAAGTCTTCTCTTGAAAGTCAAGGGCACTCTGAGACTCCAAGAGGAAGATGTCAACATGAACATTGCAAATAGAGAAAAAGCACCACCATGCTTGCTGTGGGAACTCACAGAATACAGCAAGCCAGAAATACCATGAAGTCTACTTAAGTAACTTAAGTAATATCAATTAAATTGATATTTAGTGAGAAACCATCCCTACCCATGCCAGACCTATAACCATTTCTGACATCTTTTTGACAGCCACTCAAGTTACAACATAGTGAGAAAATACAGAGCAGTATTTGTTGTAAAAAGTCAACTCACCAAAAATTGCTAACCCTGACTTACACTTAAAAAAAATCGTGTATGACAGAGCCTGTCAGTATTTTTGCAACACTGTATAAGGAAGTTTAAGCAGACTTTTCATAGTAGTAGACAAAAGTAACCACAGAAGACTCCAAAGTACATAGAGAATTTGCTTTTTAGGTTATCGAGTGTTTTCACTGACAGTTTTTCCATCTCTCAGCTGATCTCCTATGATAGGCACTTCTCCATCTGAAGGTAACTCTAGGATAGCAGGAAGAATTTTAGTCTGCACCATATCCCATTAATCTTATGACGATATTATCTCAGCACATGGAGCTGATTTAGTCTAAAAACAGTATTGAGGAAATGGGTCTTGAAGTTGCGAATGCTCCACTCTTGGCAGTGTTCAAGGCCGAGTTAGAGACAGCCTTGGGTGGCATGGTTTAGCAGGAGGGGTCTCTGCTCACGGCAGGGGGTTGGAACTAGATGATCTTAAGGTCCTTTCCGACCCTAACTATTCTATGATTTTATGATACCTAAGAAAGTATTCTTCAGCAGCCACTACCAAGTTCCCCCTACCAACAGTTTTAAGCACAGCTCTTGTTTCAATGAATGAAACTGCAGCCAAGTGTCTGGTATCCCTCCACACCTACTTCACACCCTTCTGTAACAACTTTTCACTGCTGGAATTCTTTTTTGAGGCAAGAATTTAAGCAGTCAAATGCTCCTGATCATCACCTCCGAACAATAAATAAAACCTACAAAACATGGGAAGTACTATTATCAAACCAGTGCAAATAAAGCATCGTAAATAATTACAGACCTTAAATAGAAATTCTAATATATGCCTGTTTAGACCTTAAATATAGCACACTTGGCCAATGTTATTTAGTTATATTTAATGTTACATTTAGTGTAGTAAAAAATTAAAACTAAATTCTACACAGGCAACACCTTCACAACACTGAAGGAAAGAAAAACCCTATTTCTGTAAGATGACAACTGTTTTCATTTTTAAGCAAGGTAAAAAACTTTTCCACTCCTCACAAAATATAGGCAAGATTCACAGGTTTCATAAATGAGCTAAAACTTATGTATCACTTTACAGGTCATTGAAGTAAACGTCTATGTAAATAAAATCCTGGTTTTAAAAAAGCTTGGAATTTAAAAGTAAATTTAAAAAAAAACAAAACAACAATCTTTTCTTTTCAAGTTGCATGAAATCTACATAGCACAACACCACACATGCTTACGCAACAGTTCCTTCTAAATCCTCCTTCCTGTTTGCATTTAGGTTTGGGTTTTTCCCCCCTCCAACCTGCTAAATAAAGTCATATTTCCTGCTGACAGCAAATGATTGGTTTACCTATAACTCCAGGGGGTTTAACTATCCATCCTTTAAGAAGCTTCGACAGTTTAACCTGCTGAGCTCACAGCACCCATGGGAGGGTCTTACTTGCAGTTTTACTTCTGCCACTGCTGACCACTAATACCGAATCCACAGATAATGGATTTCAATAACAACCTCCCACAGGTTAACACTTTGGGTACTAGCCATGATACTGCTTTAATTAAGTTAATACATGAAGGTTACAGTTATTAGAAAGTTTTATTAAATTGGGCAGTGCTTACAACAGCAGGAAAAGTACACATGTTCACCTGTCCAGTAGCTCTGGGATAAGTTTCCCTACAGATGTAATTCTGTCAGTTTACAGGTTTATACAACTCCTTTTAAGCGAGCTCAGATTATTATTTCCATTTCCTCTAAATACGGATTTTTCCAGCATAACTGATAATTTCATGATGGATACGAAACATTTACATTCCGTGCCCAGCATGGTTAGAGGTATCTACCTGGCATATAATAGTCCACGCACTACAGTTAAGGGGTGTTGGGCTTGGTTTTTTTTCTCCTTTGCCAGATTTTGGAGCATCCTGATCATGGAAAACATTCGTATTTTTATTTCCTTGAAGCTAAGTTGCTAACAAAAATATATTTTTGCAAGCAATTGTGATAAATGAATTGCTCAAAATCGGATAACATAAATGTTTAAAGATTAAACAACACCTAGTTGCAAGTGGGAAATAATTCATATTTAATGAAAGCAAACATTGACAAAATACAAAAAGTACAGTCAGGAGAGGTACATGTTTAAATGCATTTTTTCAGATTAAGTATTCACTTATTCTTTTTCAACACAGCACTTAAAAGTATGTATTCCCTTCAAAAAAAAGGATGGGGAAAGAGGCTCTTTGTTAAAAGAATGGTATTAACCTTACCTGCAAAAACATTTTTGCTGGATTTCATTTTATTTTTTGTTAAAGTACACAATCTGACAGACACTCTACAGAGTAATAATGAAGCAGCATGGGAGCCATTTAATATATTTCTTGATTAACTCATTGCCTGTCCAGTTCTCATACAGACATGTGCTCACATGTCATAATCGTCATAACTCCCATCATCCCTACAGTTAACACACAAGCTCCTTGATTAGTGCACAACTCCCAGACGAGCCATTGCTAATGCTAAATAATTCCCTTCAGCCTCCTGCGACTATACCGCAGGCTCTCCAATTAAATATAATGTCTCTGATGAGCCATATTAATATGGACAAATTCCTGCCAGGAATTCTAGCCCACTCAGTTTCACTAAAGCAGCAACTGAAATAAAAATAGAAAAGCTGTATGCATAAAAATTAGCTGAAAGAACAGTTTTGCCATGAGGCTTCAATTACAAAACTCTGCTGTCACAGGTATGTTATTCCTGGATTTATCTGTGAGACTGGCATATTAATACAAGTATACTGATAAATGACAGTGAGTAAATTACCATTTTAATAATTGAAAAGCAAGCATGTAAAACAGTGCTTTCAATCAGTTAATTACAATTAGCAATATCTAATCACATGTGATAAAATTAACTACAGACACTCAGCTCACTTGCTGTTGGTATGGCAATTATATTCAGCTGGCCTTGCGCATTAAGCATCATTTGAAACATCAGCAGAGTTGCACATACCTATACAAAAGGGGTTTTTCAGGTCATGAGAATATTTCAGTAATGACCCATGCATAAAATTTCCAAAACTTGCACCAAGAAACTACCATGCTTGCTAAAAGCCTGCTGCAGCATCACGGATTATATTACAAAGTCGGCATATTTTAAAATATTTACATATGTACCAAGCAACATCAAAGTATTTTAAGAATATAAGGGAGCCAGTAATGGGCCAAATATATACAAGCCAAATTATGGTAATTTCCCCCCTTTAAAATGGTAAGAGTCACTGGCAAACCCAACTTTTTCAGTGTACACTGAGATTCCTTAACACCATTTAACTCAGAATTGCTGCCATTAGCTGGAAATTCACTACTCAGATTATATGAAAATCATAAGGAGATTCCAGTCCTTACAGCAGAGACTCTGATGTCCTTAACCCTAGAACTGACCCTCTCACTAGAAGAGCTATCAACAAAGGACATGTAAATAGACTGATGCAGAAGTATCCTTTAGTAGTTTTAAATATTGCTTGCAACTGCACAAATTGTAAGATATTCAAATAACCCCCATGAAATTTTGATAAGCTCTTCCCCAAGGTCCTTACACCTTCATCCTTACACTAATGCACTTCATCTTCATTTACCTGATCATTAGTTCCCAGTTTGTTCAGCTGGAAACCAACACACACTAATTACTTTGACATCACAAAGTCCTATCTGTCTTCACCACCTCCCCAGACAGCAGGGAGAAATTATCAAGGGTAGGCATGATAATATCCTGATAAATGATGATTCACATCACCTCACTGTCAATCATCCAGAAGTGCTCACGCAAGATACCACTCAATCTCATTACTGAATCCTAGGGCTAAGAGTATAATACACACCAGGAGTCATATTTCAAACAGCAGGCCACCTGGGTAAGATGCAGCTCTCAGATTTTCATGAATTTTGTTGGCTTTTTGTTTTAACATGGCAAATGTCAAATATTCATCTATTTTGCCATGTGTACACAGGCTGGCAGAAAAGGACATGCTGAAAGCAAGGCAATTCATCTTAAGGGTTCAAGTGAGAAAAAATAAAGTCTAGATTCTTCGGAGGGGAAGAGGACAGGTAAGCTTCATTAATATAAGAAAATGAGTAAACCCATCTGAAGTTTCAAAGCTCAGTGTTACAATTTAAGCATTCGTCCTACTGGAACAACATAAATGCATTCAATGCTCTGAAAGAACTAATGCTACCTTTTTGGAACTCTTTGACATGGGCAAACTTCACTTTTTCCATGGCAGAAAACAGATGTTCATAAAAACAACATTCCTGCTTCAATAAATAGCCCATCTGGGGGGAGGGTGTGAAATTAGTGAAGAAGCAAAATAAAAACTTAGTAAGAGCTGCTTTCTCAGGAAAGATCACTTCTTTCCCTACTTCCAAATTAGGGTCATCATCCTTCCAGCTCTCCCAGCCCAGTAAGACATATAAATAAAAAAGCCTTCAATAAATAAATGCCCAACACTTACTACTTAGTGCAGAACCTAGAAGGCTTTTATGCCAAGGAATGGGGATGGTACACCACACAGCACCACCTCCTAGGTTTGTAACACACCACTTTCTTCCCCAAGGTAGATACTTAACCATCAGCAAACTTGCACATAGTGACACAACATGCATTGAATAATATGATCAGTTACTGATGGAACAGATGAGGAAAAAGAGGAGGGGAAAAAATAATAAATAATAATAATTACAAAAAAAAAAAGAGGAAAACAAGACTGAAAGAATGCCAGGGGAAAGCACAAGAGAGTTCCACAAATGTGTGGTTATGTTAGTTACTGCCAGGGAGAAGGAAAATGGTCAAAATTAAGCACCAAAAATTGAGTAGAGCACATTGTAGAAACAAATAAAGGGCGAACGGAGGGGGGAAGGAAAAAAGTACAAAGATGAACATTCTACCATTCCACTGTATTTTTCTGTCTGAAGACACTTTAAACATCCAATGCAAATGCAAGTCAGCAACAGAGCACTCTTCAAGCATGTATGATACCATTACAGGTACACCGGTGCAGCATCCAGCCACTGCCTGCCCACACGACAGCCTGAACCTGGCAGGAACCCTCACATACACTTTGTTGTACCTCTGCTGCCCCAGACTGTTTGAAATACGATCATAGGCTCACAATGAAACCTCTGTCCATTTCAAAACACCCTCCTGTGGGGCTACACAGGACAGGCAGCATCTTACAGACTCCTATTCTGATAACGTTAGCATAACATTTTTCAAGGAGAAACTTAGAGGACATAAATACATGCTCTAAATATATGTTCTAAATATATGCAAATGCAATTAACAGAAATGCAAAGCTCCATGAACACCCTGAAGTCATTCAGGCGTGGCTGCACTCCATACCTGACACACACACTATCCAAAGGCTACCTTTCTAAGCATTTGTGGATCACTAATGAAGTTCAGAAGCCCAGAGCTCTTCACAAGATTCCTGTCAAAATACCCACCCTAACAGAAGTCAGCTTCTAGTATACACATGCCCACAGATTTCTCACTCTTCAGTCTGTCACCAACACCCCTCACCTCTTCTGCACAATTTAGATTAATGTTGGCTTGTCAAACCTAGCATGGAAGGTAAGGCTTGTAAGGTAAGTAAGCTAAATCAGTGATTCTACAACAATTTGGCCCAGAAAGGTTAAATACCATATGCTTGCACAACAGAACTTGAAGCACGTTTTCCCCTCAAGAACAAAAGAAGTCTGACATTCAAACCTATTATCTTATCAAGCAGGGGAAAATCATGAGTAAAACCGGATCTTTTTTTCACCGAGTGCAACCTTCCCTGATCTAGAGAAGGGCTGCTAGGAGGGAACAAATAACTTAAATTGCTGCTTTAGTTCATAGAAGTAGAGCACTTAAGACAGAAAGGAAGCAAGCAACTCACATCAGAAAAATCTCTCATTAAACAAGCTTCAAAGTTATAAAATTTTAGGAACATCATCCAATGATGAACTTCATATAGAAGTATGTTATGTTTTCATTTTCACTTCAAAAATGAACAGCTGCCACCATCCCAGACATACCTCATATCTGATTTCTTAAAAAGCACATGATCTGACTATTTGTGCCTTGAGAAAGCCACTGCTGGCTTAACCGCTTGAAGTCATACAATTCAAATTCCTTCAGCAGAAAGAATACTGGTGCAGAGAATAAACAGGCATGCCTGCCTGCAAAATGAATTTACAACAATGGCTAATGTGTTAGCTTCACTCCCAGAAGTCTGGGGGCAGAAATTTGTAATAGTGATTGTATGCTTTAGTTCAGCTGATAGAAATATATGAAATCCAAGCAATTGAAAACCTTCGTAAAAAGGCATATCCTCAAATAAAAACAACTGTTGACATTCCTTTGTTAGGGCTACAACAATTACTTTACAGAAAAACGATCTTTTAACACAGCAGTGTCACTTCTTGAATCGCACCAGTTCATTTTTTAAATTAGGCTATCAATTAATTCACACAAAACACGCACATATTTATTTTTGTTAGCCAAGTTGTAAGAGAAAATTCTCTGCAGAAAGAGCAAAAAACTGGCACAGAAACCAACTTTACTGCTGGGCAAATATCAAGTGGGACAAGCAAATCGTACCTCTTAAGTAGGAAGAAATGCAGTACAGTCACAGTATTTCCTCTAAAGGGAAAAAGTAAATAGGAAAGTGCTGTCAAAAAGTGTCACTGCTGCAGTTTACAGCCTACAAGTTTATCTGTCAGTCTTGAGCTCCACAGATACTGAACAAGCAACTCATGACAAAACTTCAGGCTCAGTTTAACCCGTATTTCAAGGCTGATTCTGAAAACTTCCAAATACTCATCAAGTAGAACTGAAATACAGATTACACTTCAACTGTATCACAAAAATAAAAGAATCACATTTACCATCCAAATTCAGGTCACTACCAAAAAAATTAATCATTCATATAGCTAAAATCTCCCCCACATTATACTCAATTTTTTATAGAAAAGAGTGATATATTTAAGGTAGCTACAGACCCTCTGCATACTCTTATTTCATTAAATAAAAAGCTAGCATTGATTGAAAAGATAAGAACATTACCATTAAAGTGACAAAATATAATAGCAAAAATCAGTATTAGTACTATGGTCTTGCAATATTAAAGCTTTGAAGTCAGCATTTAATGACTGAGTATTCACCGACTGCTGAATTTATTATTACATACAGCATCAAAAAAAAAAGGCTTCTCAAACCAGAATTACTAGGGATGTTATGGTGGTTTCCACAATTCCTGAAAACTCTGCCATGCTTAACAAGGTAAGCAACACAAGCAAATAGATAAATAGTTCAAAGATTCAATTAATCAAAAATTAGGAGCAAGAAAAGCAATACCTTACTGAAAGCCTAAGAGAAGCAAGGAACAGCTATGGTTTCTCAAGTCCCAGCAGTGGACTGTTGCAGCAGAAAGCAGGGCTGCCCAAGCCCGAGCATTCCACATTTCATGCTCTGTGAAAAGGAAAGTTCAGGACACCAGGGTCTGGCCTCGTCAGGCAACAGTGCTCAAAGGCAACCCCCTCAACCACTGTCCCTTCTCTCACACACACACACAAGGTTTTCGGCCACTAAAGAGATACACGCAAGCAGCATGAAGTCATCCACATTCAAAAGCATTTGGAATCCTTTCTCATGGCATAAGTGAGCAGCCTAGAAAGATGCCAATAGACAGACCAAGCTGGGCAGGCTCCCAGCACCAAACTTTCCCGTTTGCAGAGACGACCTGCCAGGGCCCTAATGCCACAGGAATGTCACATTACTTGAAACTTGTTATCATAGCTTCCCATCTCACCCCATCTCCCCTAACAAAGACTGTATACCAGTTTCCAACACTTTCAAAGTACCAGCTTCTCACCTCCACAGAGCACAGACATTAGCCAGGCAATGCAATTACCTTTGCTATCTCAAATCCACAACAACTGGAAGACACAGTGCCCAGCAGCCACCCCACACAGCACAGTTGTTGTTAGCTCTTCTCCCAGACAAACTTATCTCCTTCACTTATCAAGCAAGAACGCACCGAACAAAACTCAGCCTCAGCAAATTAATTTTCTTCTGGGATCAGGAGCATTTCTAGGAGACTGACATTTCCAATACTGAACCAGCAATAGCATCCAGAAGAGCTAGGTAACAGCATGCTGGAACAAAACCATCACTGAAAAGTTTAACTGGAGCTTTCAAACAGTTCAAGCACCCTATGTAGGATTTTGAAACATGAAACAAGATCAGCAAAATTATGTAGTTAAGTCTGTCATTAACAGGAGCTAGCATTTAACTTTCTGGACATTATTCTTCAAATTATGCACTCAACTTTCATTAAAAATTATTGGAGACCTACACACATTATCAGTACAACCTTCTTTTACCTTCTCAGAATCGCATCAGTATTTCAGTAATTGTATATACCAAGAAAAACCCTCACCGGAGAAAAGCTTCCCCAAATCTGAACCTGCTAGTTCAGCCATGGATAACAAGCAATTTAAATAAAATCTCACAGGTAAAGAAACAGGTCATACTTTCATAATAAGCATTCAAGTTATCTGTAAAGAGGCATTCCTTTTCCTACCAAATATGATGCCATAAATGGTGAGATAGTTTTTCTTTCACATTGCATAGCCAGACTATTGACTTATCATGCCATTTGACAACATAATACAAATTAGTCTGTTTTGCTTTTACTAGCATGAGTTCTCCCCCCATCCTGTGGGTTTTTTAAAATAGCAATAAAAAAAATGAACAATAATTGAGGTTGGATGGGACCTATGAAGAGCAGATCCCATTTTTCACTCACTTCATTTAGCTCATATACAGGAGACACCAGAAAGAGCCCTGGGTAAAGCCAAGGTAACTGACATTGGTTGTTTGGTTGATTTATGTTAATGGGCAGAAGTATTTGTAATAGGCCAGGTTGGATGGGACTTTGAGCAACCTGGTCTAGCAGATGTCCTTGCCCATGGCAGAAGGTTGGAACTACGTGAACTTTAAGGTACCTTTCAACCCAAAGCATTCTGTGACATCCACAGCTCTTTTTCATCCTTGGAGTCAGTCATACCAAATACGGCTACCAGATTAGCCTGGCACGAATTGCCAAAGTAAACTCACACAGGCTGCTCACAGACATATTCTCGTACTTCATGTAATAAGACACGGCTTCCAAAAAATTCACACCTCCTTCCAGGCATCAGGAACTTCCACAACAGGGGCATTTCAAAGATGCAAGAGAGCAGCCTCCAAGACAAACCCATCTCTGGCCAAGGCCAAACCCAACAGCAACAGTGGTAACACCTCTCTGATGACATGTCTAAGAGTTACTATGCAAGAGTGACTACAGACAGAACGGCATGAAAAGACACAAAACAGCCCTGCAGACACCAGGGTTAGTGCAGGAGGGTAGGAGGTGCCCCAGGTGCCACAGCAGAGATTCCCCTGCAGCCCGTGGTGCAGACCATAGTGAGGCAGCCCATGGAGGTCTATGGTGGAGCAGATCTTCACCTGCAATCTGTGGAGGACACCAGAGCAGGAAGTGGCATCGAAAGGAAGCGGTGACCCTGTGGGAAGCCTGCACTGGCAGGACCTGTGGCCCCATGAGGGATTTATGCTGAAGCAGTCTGTTCCTGAAGGACTGTGCCCCATGGAAGGGGCCCACACTGGAGCAGTTCATGAAGAGGACCTGGATGAAGGGTGAAGCCAAGAAAAAGAGAGGACAGTCAGAGAGCCTCAAAGGAGAAGGGGTCCAAGGACCTTCTCTTCTTGTCTTTAAGGTGACGCAGCAGGAAAGGCTAGAGAAGTCTAGAGGTTAGCGCAAGCAAAATGAACTACAACAGATGTAAATCCATTTGGCTTCTCAGAGCAATTTATCTACAAATACACCTCTGTTACTCTATACTACTTACTGATATAGACAGTTGTCAGCACCCACAGAACCACTGCTTCACTCTTCACAGCACTGAGCACCTGCATGTTTAAGTCACAACTAAATTCTGACTGGGCTTCCACATTTGCCTGACCCAACCATAATTTAGTACAGCTTCTGACAACAATCACCTTCCCCAGTGAGCTTTATGCCAAGAAATTAGTTTCAATCCATGCACTAATCTTCAATTAAATTGGTTTGGTAATTAAATAACCCTTCCCACAAAGGTCAAAAGATCTGAATTCAGTTCCCTCTTTCCAACACATACTTCCCACCTCCAAAGAAGTAGTCCCAAAAAGCTGCAGCATGATGCTCAATGCTTTCTACTCTACACCCTTCCTCTCCTACTCAATCTTCAAATTTCAACTAGAATCCAATACAAGCAACATCTCAGCTTAGCCACCAAAACAGAGACTGTGACCCGCTACAAAGGTCATATATGCATTTCACATCATCCAAATAAAATGTACAGCCAGTCTTTGGAGAACAGGCTAAAACTTGAGGATTATAGAGCTCTGATGAACAGCCCCCAGCTTTTAAAACTGCAGATCAAGCTTCCACTGGTTATAAGGAGCAATGCAAATGGATTACTTCCTCATCAACTGTGCCCTCCACCAATCCACTCAGCTTAGAAGTAATGATAGCTTTAAAAAGAAAAAGCAGACTACACTTAGCAGGCAAGATGCAATTTGAACAAAAGCACACTCCTTCCACAGAGGTATTTGGGTCTTCACAGGATGACCGCCACTAATATCTCTTATACTTTACACAACTGTTCAGTAATTTACTAAATATACAAGGGGACAGGACAGTAACATCACATCCAGCATCTTGCTGCGAAGAAATAAGCAACATGCCATCCTGGTTTTGAAACAAAAGGTAAACACACTGAAGGAAGAGCAAAACACCAACTGCAAACCTGACCCTAATGTTTCCTTAGTGTGATCTGGCACATTCCTATTCTGTATGCCTTGCAAACACCATTTATGAAGAGTGAATTTCTCCAGACAGCACATGGAGGCAGAGGCCATTCTATACACTCTAGCCAACAGTCTGGGAATCATGCGCTTAAACAAGGCATTAAAATATTAAAGTTTCCTTTTCATATGGGTACTTGAACAGATCTTGCCACAAGTCATCTGAGCACAAACTCCTGAAGTGCCATTGGGAGGCAGTGAGCTGTCAAAATCACTAAATTTCTAGTTTTGCAGCAGATGACAGAAGAAAGCTTTGCATATTTGAAAGAAGTAACTGACAAAAGAAAAAAGTGAGTTTGGACAAACTTCCAGACCTCCGTAAAGAAAACTCCTCAGTTTCAGATTAATTTCCATTTTTCAATCCATTTAATTTTTTTAAGATTAAAACTTCAACACCAAATTTCCCCACATATTTATTTTTGGCAACTGTATTTCTTAAAAACAAAAGAACATGGCAGTATCCCATTAAGCTACAGGGAAGTCTTCAACAAAAGTCAAAGTTTTTTTCATCCAAAAGTTCAACTCGTTCACCAAAATTCATTCAGCTCAATACAGATTTGGTATAGAACTTTAGGTTTAATCAGCGTTTCCCTAAATCATATTCTCACACACACACACACACCCCCTTTCCTCAAATACTGCTCAGACTCCATGCTAAAAAAAAAAAAACAAAGTTAGGAAAGAAATATATACCTTCCATTTTTAGGTCATTTGATTTTTTCCATTTTCCTTTACGCAGAAGACTGCCCTTTCTGTAGAACAGCTGAATCCTGTGCAATTACTCCACATCAATAAAAGCATTTGCATCATTTTTGGGTTTTTATTATCTAGCAGAACAAGACAATATCTGCAAAAGCTAAAAACATTTGGATATGCCTATGCTTAAGGCAACTTAATACAAATACAATAGTACCTGAAGTCTTAAGTGATTGATAGAAGAAAACCCCTGTGCTAAAGAAATGTGACAAATTGTCCACTACTCCGTAAAGTTTTAGTAGTTTACATTACTTTCCCATGGGATTTTTTCAGTCATTTATAGTTCATTGCTTCGTATGGCTATAGAATCCCTGCTGTGTTAAAAAATGCCAAGTAAAATTATATCTCATTCACTGCTTTATGCTATACCTTCTTTTGTTCAGGTCCAATTAGTGAAAGCTTGTTCTTCATTTATCATACTTTTAGCTGATTACATTAGGCATTACAATAGTTCTTCAGCTTTCCTTGACAATGTTTGCACCATCAGTGTTACATTTATGGTTGAGGAGGCTCTTTCATCTTAACCTTCTATTCCAGTCAGTTCAGGGGGAAAAAGTACATATGATTACTCTTGTTCAGCTGAAAGTTCTTTGCTTGCTTTCTCATCCCCAAAATACTTCCACCAGATGTTTTAATTAAAAAAATAATAAAAAAAACCCAAATTCTGTTGATCCTTCCCCACTTTATGGATCCAAGTGTAAAGAATTAGATTTACAAGTTGAACTCTGAAGTAAAAAAAAAAGGGGGCAATTTGAACAGTATACAATGTCTTCCTTCTGTCTTCCCAAAAATAACAGATGCCAGGTTTTCAAGAAGTATCTACTATGACCTACTTTTCTCAACATACTCAGTATCACACAAGCAACAGTACGCTCTATGGTGGTCTCAGCCTGTTTTCCCCAACCACCACAACAATCTAATTTCAGGAGAGTTGTTAAAACACAGCAACTTCTCTTCCACAGCACAAAACTTCAGATACATTCCTCTCTACCCACCAC
>JANRGW010028297.1:0-12667 GCA_024733675.1 Psilopsiagon aymara
TCTTCATTAGGGACTGTAGTGATAGGACAAGGGGTAATGGGTTAAAACTTAAACAGAGGAAGTTTAGATTGGATATAAGGAGGAAGTTCTTTACTGTGAAGGTGGTGAGTCACTGGAATGGGTTACCCAGGGAAGTTGTGAATGCTCCATCCCTGGCGGTGTTCAAGGTCAGCTTGGACAGAGCCTTGGGTGACATGGTTTAGTGTGAGGTGTCCTTGCCCATGGCAGGGGGTTTGTAACTAGATGATCTTAAGATCCTTTCCAACCCTAACTATCCTATGATTCTATAAATAGGCAGAAAAAAACATCTTTAGGTGGCAGTTCAGCACTAGGGTGAATTTATGTAAGTAAAAGTCCTGTCCTCTTACTGCAGTGTCTGTGTAGCAGTGGCCACAAGACGTGGTGCTAAGGCTGAGGTTTGAGTAAGATTGTGCTTCTTTTGTGTTTCTCTGAGCAAATGAGGTATTTTAAAAGGTGGAGGTTTAAGCGGTCAAAACCTATGTTCATTTTTGTCTATGCAGGACTTGGTTTTAAGGGATAGCATCACAGCTGGCGTTCAGAAATGGTCTGGTAGTATACAGCAGGTTTTTCAGAATTCCTAGCATGTTTTTCTTCTACTTGTCACATACAGGCAAATCATTATGTTAGCGTTAATGTATTCGGTCTGTAGCTATCTGACACTTCTGCAGACCTCACCAACAGCAATAGGATTGTCAGGCTGCTGCGCAGTCAGAAATGAGGATTGCAAAAGAATGATCCAGCTTAGTCTATAAAGCTACAGGTAAGGGGAGAGAATTAGACTACCTGAAGTCAATTTGTGGACACCCTTCATCTAGGAGTCTTACATCCAGAGAAATGATAAAATTTATCTCATAATCTACAGATTTGTCTGTTGCTTCAAATATGTCTTTCTATGTCTGTAGCCCTTTAGGTAACAAGGGTTTTAGTTCAGACACTGAGATAGCAAACTCTATTTGGTGATCATCTCAGTGCATATAGTTTTCTGGCCAAATTAGTTTTTAGAGATTTGAGTAGACTCTTTTGTGACAAAATGAGGCTGTATTGCCTTAATACATAGTAAGATTATTGTTATTACTATTATTATTCTTAAACACAGTGCTTTAGGTATTCTTTGAGAGATCACCCTTTATCTATTTTTAAGGCTGCCAAATTAGGGTACTCTGATTTGATACCATTTAATATTCCCCTCTTAACTCATCTATTTAGAGAAAAGCATGGCAGATGTTCTTTAAACTCTAGGGAAGGTTCTGTGGGCCTTTACCAGGAAATCTGTGCTCACTCCCTGTCACAATTCAGAAAAGGGGTCTTTTTTTCTGGTGCTTTCCTAAAAACAGCATATACAATGCTAAGGGTTCTTGATATACACAAATAAGTTTTCCCACAATTTCAGGTCTTGATTTTGGTGGGGGAAAAAAAAGGAGGGGACATAAACATGGGAATGCTAAAATTATGTGTGTTCTCCAAACTTGTTACTTGCATTTAGGCAAGGCAAAAGCAGAAACTTATCCTCTATTAAGGTTCTATATTCATCATTGTATGTTAACACTAGGGATTCAACTAATATTTTCTGTCATTTTAGTTTAACTAGCTTTAATGATTTTGAATCCTATTAAATAAGAAAATAGCTCTTCTCCTGTCTCAGGTCTTAGCAGTTTAAATTAAGCACCTGTTATATTTTACAAGGAATGCAAGGATAGCTGCACTTGTAAGACAATTTCAGTCTTGGGCTGTTGGTTTTACAATTCACTGTGAGATTTGAAGACTTATACTGTTTAGGCGGCACTGAAGGACTGCATTGTATCTGTATAGCTCTTTGTTACTAACTTTTTGCTGTTTCTGGTACCCATCACTGGTTTGTATTCCAGTGCCTGACAGCTTCTCTTTTTGTTTCTCTTTTGCGAGGCTCTTGTGTGGTCTAGAGCATGATTAATTCTGCTTTGTGCTCAAAATTACTTGGAGGATCACCTTAGATACTGTTAAGAGATATCTCATTCTGCACTTTTCAGTGACTAATTCAGCTAAAGTGACTTTACAAAGGTCTTTTGCAGGAATTGGCAGTCAGATTTCAATTCCTCCACCCCATAACCTCCTGTCTCCCAAATGAGATTGTATTAAACAGCATATGGAAAGTGTGGCACAGTTCATATTTTTCAGAGTGGGAAGGGGGATGATAGTGTTCTAGGAGGGAAAGAAAATGGAAAATGGCCCTATTTATTTTTTTTCCCCAAATATTCATGCTTCAAGGCTTCTCTATGGGAAGATTTGAATAGAAAAGTCACCCAAATCCAAGCTTGTAGCTAGAGATACAAGCACTTGATGCCAAGCATTCTGGAAAATCTACTTGTGTCTTTTTCTAATGCAGGACAGATGCTTAGACTCCTTTGTAAAGTTCAGTTCCTTGTACCACAGACATGAATTAATGAAAATTAATGTTGAGCACTTTAGTAAATGCGCTATATGAAGGCATTGTGCAAATTATTTTTATTTTGCTTGGGGTATTTTTTTTGCTTGTTTTCTGTCTCTGGTTAATAATGTCTACCTTCTTATTTAAGTAAAACCAGTCATCTGTTTAGTGCAGAAATCTGACTGATTGCTGAATTTGACTCTTTGAAATGCTGTAATTCTGACAGAACAAAGACAGGCATTGGAAATGAGGTGTTATTTCCCTTGCTCAGACACATCTTTAAGGAAAACTTGGGAAGGGGAAGGTTGTTGGTATGCCATACCTCACAGAAACAACCAATCTGAACTGTATTAATACCAGGACATTCAACTCCCATACTGCAACAGTGTGCCTGTGCAACATATTCCCATTTAAAATGGCAGGATCCATTTATGTGCTGCATAAAACATGGTAGTATCTCTTGAAAACTTTCAGAACAGCTGATCTGTATGTTTGGCAGCATTTGTAAACCTGAGGTTGTTGGACATGCATCTGGCACACAGAGTGTTAGGTACGAGATTGTAAGCAAGAAGAAAAAGATGTGAGGAAGAGCTGGTTGTTTTTGGAGGGGTCGTTGTGTCTGTGAAAGCCTAGTGTGATGTTGTCCGTATTCCGGGGAAGAAAAACCCTGTTACAGGCTCCATGTCTTTCTCTTCCAACTCTGGCTCTGAAGAGCTCTGAAAGCTCAGCTGAAGCAGCAGGCACTCTAAAGCACAACAATCCGTCACTCAGGTCAAAACCAGAGCAGTTACGGATTGTCAATGTACCCCATTGCTATCTCTGTCTGACTATCAGCAGTTTCCAATGGTATTTAGTTTGGATTTCACACATGTGAGGTCTGACCTCTTTGGTATCAGTTGGTCCTTGGCTGCTGCCCTTTTCAGTCCTTCCTTTGCAGCTCCTCCCTTCTTACATCTTGCAGTTCACAGAAATTATTGGAGTTTATGCTGTGCTGTTTTTCATCTTGCTTTATCTTAGGGAAATATGTTCTGCAGGAGGGAACATACCCTAAAAGGCTGAAGAAACGGAGTTGGAGGGAAATGAGAAGGAAATTTGAGGATCTTTTTCATCTGTAAACATTAATGCCTTGAAAATTATTAATATTACTTTTTTTTAAAAAAATTTTTCATTGTACACAATTATTTGAAGAGTGAATGTTAACTTCCAGATTTGTTATCTTGGTAATGCATTTACTTCAGAAATTATTTGGGAGGTAGCTGGGATGAATCGTATTTTGTTGCAAACTGTTTGCCCTGAGGGAGGAAAACAGTCACAAATAGCCAAGGTTTTTGTGTATGTGTGTTTTGTGTTGGTTGTTGTCTTGCTTCTGTTTTTTTGTTACTTTTTATTTTTTAAGGGTAAGCACTGCATTCTTTCTTTTCACCTTGTCAATCACATGTAATTAGTGCTTTCTGTGCTCAGAGTTTTCACTGTCATGCAGATTGATTGGAAGAAGGCATGTTCTCTAAGGCCTTAGTTCTCCATATGAATTAAATAGTCTTGCTATTGAAGTTAGTAAGAGCAGGCTTTGACAGATATTACATATGTATACTTTCTGTAGTGCTTGGGATTTAGATCCAAGTCATAATGCCTGCTACCATAAACATAAATGATCTTTCATAATAAACATTTTGCAGTATTTACCATCAGAAAAGCCTCTTCACAGAATATATGCTTTTTTCCGTCTTCTGCAGGCTATCACTCTAAATTTGTATTTAATTGGCACCTACACCCTATTGAAACTGTCGTCCCACCTTGTATATGGGCTAAGTGCCATGCTGACAGATGGACATCAGTGCTGGTATGCTAGAGAGCCAGTTTTTGAATTGTATGTGAGTCTGAGTGGTTACATTTTCCTTTGCAGGTAGTGAATTTGAAAATCTTAGAAGGACTTTCATGTTTAAGGTGAAAAGGATGCACTTGTGCCTTCCAACTCCATAGCTGGAGAGTAGGAAAAAATATTTCATAAGTAGTATGAAACAGATGCTTAGCTATGCTTAGCCAGGGCTGCTGTTCAGAGGGTGGATTATCTTCATCTCCACCCTTGATTAGCTCTCCACAGGGCATACTATGACTTTTTAGTGACATTATTTCCTTGGCTAAGCCAAGTTTCTTGTGGAATACCTTTGCTGAATGCAGAAACCTGATCTGCCCTGTGTCCCATATAGGAGTCCGTCTATTACTTCTGCTCAATAGAAGCTTTATAAAGACAGCTTTGGTGAAAGAGCATAATTCAAATGGTGATTTAACTCCTCAGTGAAGCAACGATACTAAGAAAAAGAAATCAGTAAATATGCTGTCTTGTTATTCTGCAGCATTTAATACACATTGCAATACTCCCTGTTCAGTGTTTCTTTTCCTTTCTTCCGGCAATTAGCTGCTAAGATATAAACATAATAAAAGCTGAACTGTACAAGAGAGGGGTTTTCATCCTTTTGCTAATGCAAGTACAGGCTTTAAATCTCAACCTGAATACTCTTTACAGATTGTACAAGGGGTACATTATTCTAAGTCACTCCATTTTATGTGTGAAGAGTGCCCCAGCTGTGTCCCTGCCGAGGTTAAAAGGTGTTAGTGCTTGCTTCTTTTAAATGAGCATAGTAAATGAAAGTGAACAATTAAGTAAGAAATTTGGCTTGCTATCTCTGCATGCTGTGTTTTATTGTGATGTTGCCAGCTTCTCTGAATGAAAATACAAGAGCAAATTAAACAGCTTTATGAACTCGCAGGAGGAGCAGTTGTTCTAGTGGCTTTCATACAAATGTCTAATTAATTCTTGAAGTAACCCAAATTGTTCTTTTGTGATCTGTGAATGGGAATTTGTGAAGAATCTGCGCAGATGAAACTAAGTGAAAGGAGAGCTGGGATTTAATGATTAGCTGGCAGTTTGCAGTTGCTGGGTCCAGGAAATTTTAGTTATCCTTCTCATTAATATTGCATTACAAAGTTAATGAAACATTTGGGTGAATATGTTATAAGTAATAAGGCATTAATGTTATTTTTTGAGCAGTCAGTTATGCAAATGGGCATCTGTCATTTTTGCCACCAGTGTTTGAGTTATTTGTCGAAATCCTAAAATAAGGGTATTTTGCAGATAACCCCCAAAATTTATCAAAACTCTACATTTGCCTGGTAGCAGTGGACTTAAACTATGCTACTGACAGAAAGAGAATGTTACTTTAGGAGAGAAGTTCACTACTGTGTAACTTTTGGTTTCTTCCTCTAAACATTTTTGAAAATCTCTGTTTAGAATTTGCAAAAGATGTTCTTTCTGTTCCACACCAAATCCATATGAAATAAAAAGTTCCTTTAAAAATATATATAAAGTATAAACTGTTGATAGCCAAATGCAAACCAACTTCAAAGCATCTATTAAAATTACTGAATCATCAAAAACTATTAATAAAATACTTCTTATAATATTCCTATTCACTATACCAGTGCTACTGTCTACTTAGACATTAATATCATGGTGTTAAATCAGCAGCACCTTCACAGTTAATATTAATCCAAACTCTACTTTTGTAAGCAAATTTCATGTGTATAGTGCTAAGTGTTTGTATCACAGAAATGATCTGTTATGTATTTCAACAGTTAAAGCTAACTATTTCAGGTAAATAGTTGATAAGATTTCTCTCTACATAGTCTGAAAGAGAGCACTCTAAGAGTTATATGCATACAGTTTCATTAGCAGGTCTTTTCATTGAGCAGAATGGAGCCAAACAATGGGCAAAATATAAATAACAGAGGAAATCCTGGACAGGATATGAAAGTGTCTTTTAATGTGCAGGCAGCCATAGATGTGAAATACCACCTATATCTCTCCAGTAAGGGTGCTGAAAGGAGACGTGCATTTTCCTGAAGAAGTGAAGAGCTTGCTTTCTTCATCCTCAGTTAAATATGTAATACTTTACAATTTATCCTCTACTGTATTTCTGTTTAAACTTGGGAATTCTTTTAAATTAAGAATTCAGCCACAGTCTTTGGACCAGATTTTACTTATTAAGTATTCCTTAAATGTTTGAGTTTGTTTACCTAGAACTTTTTCCTTTAAAACTTCCATATATGCTTATCTGTACAATAACTTAGCTGAAGATCAAATTAAGCTTATCCTAGTTTTAAATCAGTTTGGGTTTAACTTGCTCTTTTCATAGTGGAGATCCAATCTAACTCCATGTTGTTTGATTTGATAGCTGAGAAACGTGGAACTGGGCTATGTTTCCATAGACCCACAAAGCTTTAGCCAGCTGACCCGTAAAATGGAAGTAATTTATTATAAAAGCAAATATCCCCACTTCACTGGGGTTTAAAATAAGCCCCTTAACTCCGTGATTCTTGTCAAAAGCTGTAGTAAGAATTGCTTTGCATTTTCAAGTAAAGCACCCTTGAATAATGACATAAAATAATACCCAGCGACAATGAAAAAACCCAGGAATTCTCACTAAAAAAGAAAAGGTTTGGGGATCTTTGGGAGATAAAACTCTCACTTCTACTGCATGTGTTGCAGTTTAAAAGGTTCTGATCCAGGGGATACATCTAAATGTTACCTGAATACCATAAAATCAGTAATGGATAATCTAATATTGTACTGTATTGCGGTCTACAATAGTAATTATTAGTGAATGAATATGGACAGTGTTGCTCTCAGAAATGATAGGAGGTGGGCAGTATCTTGGTTTGATCAGAAGCAGTACCTAAAGGTGTGTTTTCTACTGTAACAGGTTATTACTCAGTTGAATTACTCTGTAATATGTTAAGATAACCTGTACTACGGCTGTAATTATCACTCCAGAATTTCCTATTCTCTGTCTCTAAGGTATTAAAAGTCAATAAATGCACAGAATTAAATGAAAAAAAAACCAAACAGGATTCCATACATGTGTGTGTATGAGCCGTATAAACTTGCATATAAATCCTAGTATAGCATTTTATTTAGTAAGAGACTTGCGAACCTAATTAAAGGGAATATGATAGCTTAACTGGGAGGAGTTACTCAGAGTTGTAAATTGTATTTTAATAGAAGAGGATGCTTCCTTTTATACCAAGCAGCAACTGATGGATGTTGTCTGGCCACCTACCTGTTGGTAGTGTACCTCTGAGAAATCTGAGGGAGAAAGGACAAAGTCTTCGTTGACTAACTGATATTATTCTGCTACTAAAAAATTGAATGAATAAACATATTTTATAATGAGTGACTCCAAGAACTGAAGATTTTGACAACATCAGGGACAACTGATGGATTATAATGTTGTCTAATTTGTGTCTGACTGTTTGGAAAACTCCCAGGTCGTAGAAGTGAGTGTCAGAAATGTAAAATAAGGAGCACTACCGTATGTTTATAAGGCATAAGCTGTGCTATTGGGATATGCATTCAAAACTCACAGGGCAGTGAATAAGACTGGCATGTTTAAGTCTGAAAAGAGAGCTTGGCTCAGTTCTCATATAGATGAAGTTAATGGCCATGTATGCATAGATGCCTATTTTATATATGCATATAATGGCTAGTACAAGTATATATTTATTTAGTAGAGGTAATAGCTCCCTTTTCAGATTGTCACTTTAGCAATAAAGCAAAGTTTCTGAAGAGCCAGAGCAAAGTTGTACGTTTCAATACAGCCAATATTAGTTCAGTCATCCTTTGCCAAGTACAACCATATGTGGTATAACTAATTCTGTGTAACCCCTTCAGCTTTCTGTCACAGTTATTGCTAATGCACTATATTATCTTCCCAGACCCGTGACTTGCCTCTGATCTCCCACAGGGCTATAAGTGACATTTCAGTAAAGACACTTAATGCCTTCCATAGCTGCATGTCAGCCGTAATGCACTGTTTTGCACCTTTATTCAGTAATGGTGGTGGTGCTCCATAGCAACGTCAGCTTCCCAGCTGTGCAGAGGTCTGCTGTGTGGAGGCCTACTGGGAGCTATTAGAGCCTATGGAAAATCTCCAGAAAAGATGCAAGGTGCAGCACACACAAAGCACGGGTGAAAGAAGCTCTGCTGCTGTGTGTGCCTGAGCACTGTAATCACTGCTAAGCCCTCATGAATATGCTCAAGTATTGGCAGTGGTGCTCCTTTTGACAAAATACTCTTTCCTATTGATTGGAAGCTGAAGGCAAATATTAATTTATAATGTAATCAAAGGCATAGCTCAGAGTTGCTACTGTGCATGACAACTGTGAGATTTGAGGGAAAGATTTCCTTATGTAGATGGAAGAGTGATAATCTGCGTACAAAGGGATATTGAAGCGCATTTGGACCAACTGCTTCTGAAAATGCCTGCAAGAGGAGGGGAGTCCTACCTCCTTCCACTGCCTTTGAAATCTGCCCTGTCCCCCATATAAATATGCTACTTCTTGATGAAAGGGTAAAAATCAGAGAAAAATCTCAAATTGTTCTACTTGATTACCCTGAAATCACAGGACGTACTGGGGTTCTAATTAAAGTAACGAACTTCCATAAATCTAGACTTAAGACACAATAAGCTTGTTTATTACTTGCTGCTCATGAAGATAAATAAAACTCGTTCACATATCTGTGGTTACCATTTCTGAATTTTTTTAAACTGGAACTTCAGTGTTACAGCTTCATAGTAACTTAAGACTTCAATGTAAATTACTCAGTTTAAATATTAACACTGAGAATAGCTGTTAGGCTTCTTTTCTTTCCAAATTGAAGTTAGCCCTCAATTTGAATGCAAGCTTTTCACAATGTGGCATTTTATGACTGCAAAGCTCCACAACCTGTTGGCTTGTGCTATCCATGTGATTTCTGTGCACCCCCTTTTCCTCCCTACATTTTTTTATTTGTATTAACCAGCCCTGATGTTTAAAATTATATAAAAAGAAAGTGAAAACACTGCCATAGAAATACCTGGGAATACACCCACTGTAGAGCAGCTTGCAGACAGCTTTTTGGTGATTATTGGACTCTGCAGATGAAGGCTTGAAAGTGGCTTCTTAATTTTAAAATCACATTTGTGGTTTTAGTTTCCTACCTTATCTGTGCTTTTTTTGTTTCTTTACGTTATTTAATACAGGGAAGTTTAGGGTTTTTCTTCTTATCCAGTTCTGTGATAATTTTAGGCTAATTGCAGCAAAACTGCAATTCACAAGGGATAGTAAAAGGAAACATTGAAGGCAGTCTTTAAATTTTTGATTTCAATCTCCAGGATATTTTCTCTCTCTGGAGGGCTGTAGCTTGTGATATCAAATGCAAACCGAGTATTTTTGGAAGAATTTATTTCCCATGGGAAAACCAAAAATAATGTAATCAATATCAATGCTTTCTTGCTTCCTAGTCTGCAGCTGTAGAGACTGAATGGTGCAGGGACACCTGCTTTACCGTCTCCATTTATAGATCTGAGGCGACATCAGTGTAAAGTGCTTCAGCCTTCCCTTTACATTGAAAGCAGCAGGAGGGTGATTATCAAAAACTGACCATACTGTCCTTCAGATCCACCTGCTAAGGGAACAGACTTAGATTTGTGTTACAAACGGATGAACAAAGCATTTGAAAAGATCCAAAGTACAGATGTTTAGTGCTTCTCACATGGAGCTTTATAAAGTGCCACAAATGGCATCTTAATGCCTCTGGTTCCACTGAGCAGCACCCCAACTGGCCCATGCAAGCATACTAGCTTCTCCCTGCACTATTCATACCTGCCTTCAGGCATTGGGGGTCAGCAAATAAACATATCTGTGTTTATGAGGAGCCCCAAAATAAACAAATATTGGTTTGATTCATGGAATCTGGTGTTTCTGTTTAAGCACTACAATTGCTAAGTGCAAAGGAATTGCTTCTTATAGCATGCAGACCACATTGGCAAATGCTGCAGTGGCCAAACTGGATTAAACCACTGATTAAATAAATTCAGGAAAAGAAAGATTTATACCAAAAATAAAAACTAAAGGTGCAGGTTTGACTTCAGACTTAGGAATCTCCTTACCCAGGAGGTGCTAGGACCTAGGCACTCATGCTAAAGAAGCAGGTATCTGAAGTGTTCTTGTCCCTTGTTGTCCCCACTGACTGATGTGGCAGGGTACTAAGGTAGAGAATCCTCTGTTTTGACACATTCTAGTTGTTTGGTTTTTTTCACTCTAGCAGTTTCTACCTTCTTATTTTGCAATTACATAGCTGTAGATTATGTGGGCCAATATAATTTCAAGTATTAATATTAGTTTGTATAGGCATTGAAACTATCCCCCTGAGCATAGTTTCAATATCTGTTGGCTTTATCCATTGCTATGTATTACCTAGAAGCAAAGACACTTGCTGTGTAGAAATAGTTGTAGAGTGCAAGGTTAAATGCTTTAGTGAACTGGTATTCCACAAAGTATCTATACACAAAATTCTTCTTAGGTTATTAGAGGAATAACTATAGTTTTTATGTAACCTAATCTCAAAATTCCAGAGCAATAGTAAATTTGCAGGATAATACTCTCTGTTCGTGTAAATGGCCCTGGACAAGGACTTACCTTCACTTGTTTTCATATATTCCTAATGTTCTCCACTGACTGTGTTGTCAAGGAAAAGTTTGAAGGATCAGATCCTTAGTGCAGCATTTGGCCCGAAGTGTTAGTGACCTTCTGCACCAGTAGTTTTGTTTTGCAAGGGCTAACATGAATTTTGCTTATCTTGACATGTGCAGATTAAGGTGTTCTTTGCTTCATCACCCATGAGAAGTAGCATCCTGAGCAAAGGATATGGAGTCAGCAATTTTAGGGGCATCAGAGTTCTTAGTATCAACATAAATTTTACTACCAATTTGTTGGATATTTAAGGATGCCAGTGGTAAGTCAGGTGGTAACATGAGAGACACAGAGAGAAAGAACCCCTTTGTTTGGAAGGTAGTTTACTTGATCTACTTTGCAGGTTTCTTTATCTGTGTTTGACTGCTGTAAAAATTACCTTATAGGCTATTATTTCTTTGTATGGGAACATGTAAGAGAAACATCTCTTCATTAGATCTGACAAAAACACCCTAAACTAATTCTAAGTCTTGGTGTTTGAGAACCAAGAGCTTGGAAGCAAGCAGAATGAGTGAGACTTTCTTTTTCTTTTTTCTTTTTTTTTTTTGTTTTGGGTGGTGATTTAGGAAATTTTATTTTTTTACACTGCTGTTAAATCTTTTTTGCCTAAGCTGCTACATAACAGGGGTGTTTTAATATTATGGATAGGATTTTGACATGACCTTACCACTCAGCATATGGCAATACAGATGGAGAGTGAAGTCACAGATGAGTGACAATGAGGAAAAGACTGGGAATGAGCAAAGCCTTCAATATGCAGAGAAGGGAGGAGAAAACAGTCTGCTTTAGCAGTTTTCTGATGGACTCCCTTGCAGGCTACATGTCAGATACAGCTTCTGGAAGTGTTGAGAACAGTTTTATTTCCTTCCAGTTTTGAACCAAACTGAAACATTAACCAGGCTTCCACAGTGGGAAGGATTCTGCCATCCCAAGTCAGTCATCTTCACGTTAGATTTAACTGTAAGCTCCAACAGCTTAAGAAAATAGTCACTGGAGAACAATAAGCAATGACATGTCCAGAGGGTGGCTTCTTCCCAAAATAGGTATTTAAGACAATAGTTATTTTCTTTCACAGCTGTCAAAATGTCCTATTTCCCTCCACCACAATCTGCTATTTTCAAAGTACAGTATGCAGCAGCTGTGAATGCATTTGAAATATGCATGCACCACCAAATTAACTGCATGTACCACTCTCCAGTGGCATAGTGCAAGGATTACATATTGGTTCTGGTGCTTGATTGTGTTAGCAGGAACATTTTCAATTTCAAGCATCTAAGACTTCAGCTTCGCTTCCCGGTATGCAGAACAGATGTGTGCTGCCCAGTCATAGGAACATAGAATCCTAGAATAGTTAGGGTTTGAAAGGACCTTAAGATCATCTAGTTCCAACACCCCTGACATGGGCAGGGACACCTCCCACTAAACCATGCCACCCAAAGCTCTGTCCAACCTGGCCTTGGACACCGCCATCGATAGAGCATTCACAGCTTCCCTGGGCAACCCATTCCAGTGCCTCATCACCACCCTTGCAGTAAAGAATTTCTTCTTCATAGCCAATCTAAGCTCCTCCTGTTTAAGTTTGAACCCATTACCTCTTGTCCTCTCACTGCAGTCCCTAATGAAGAGTCCCTCCCCAGCATCCTTATAGGCCCCCTTCAGATACTGGAAGGC
>JANRGW010028298.1:0-17771 GCA_024733675.1 Psilopsiagon aymara
GGCATCCTGAGCCCCCACTCCCCACCTCAACGTGAGCAGCATGT
Organism: Psilopsiagon aymara; assembly: GCA_024733675.1. Taxonomy (NCBI): domain Eukaryota; kingdom Metazoa; phylum Chordata; class Aves; order Psittaciformes; family Psittacidae; genus Psilopsiagon; species Psilopsiagon aymara. The sequence goes on from JANRGW010028298.1 coordinate 45, forward strand.
GCCCAGGCAGCAAAGAGGCCAAGGACATCCTGGCCTGCATCAGCATCAGTGTGGCAGTGGGGCCAGGGCAGGGATTGTCCCCCTGTACTGGGCACTGGTGAGGCTGTACCTCAAATCCCATGATCAGTTATGGGCCCCTCACTACAAGAGAGACACTGAGGAGCTGGAGAGGGCAGAGAAGGGAAATGGAGCTGGTGAAGGGCCTGGAGCACAACTGTGATGAGGAATGGTTGAAGGAACTGGGGGTGTTTAGTCTGGAGAACAGAAGGCTCAGGGGGGACCTCACTGCTTTCTACAGCTACCTGAAGGGAGGATGGAGCCAGGAGGGGGCTCGTCTCTGCTCCCAAGAAACAAGCAATGAGACAAGAGGAAACAGCCTCAAGCTGCACCAGGGGAAGTTTAAACTGGTTTTAGGAAGAATTTCCTCCCCAAAGTGTGGTCAGGCACTGAAACAGGTTGCCCAGAGAAGAAGTAGAGAGTAGAGTCACTGCCCATTGAGGGGTTCAAACCCCGTGTAGATGAGGCCCTCAGCGACATGGATTAGTGGTGGCCTTGGCAGTGGTGGGGAATGGTTGTCCTTGATGATCTTAAAGTTCTTTTCCAACCCTGTTGTTTCCATGTTTCCCTGCCAGCAATTGTGCCCCTCCCTCTCTACTTGGGGCTGAAACTGGTGGTGGAAGGCTGCTTGCTAATAAAGCTCCATCTGCAAGAGCAACAACCCGAGCCCAGACATCTCACCTTCCACCCTCTTGTCCACCTAGTGGTGCTCAAGTCCCTTGTGGTGCCCAAGTCACCTGTGGTGTCAAAGACTCCTGTGGTGGTGCCCAGGCCACTTATGGACACCAAGCCTTTTGTGTTGCCCAGGCCTCCTGTGCTGGCCAAGCCCCCTCTGGCTCCCAGGCCTCCAAGTCACTTATGGATATTAAGCCTCCTGTGGTGCCCAGACTTCCTGTGGTGCCTAAGTCCATGTGCTGCCCAAGCAGAGGGGGAGAACCACTCAGCTCCCACAGGCTGGAGAAGCAGAGGTTGAACCGGCTCCTCTGGGGCAATTGCTCTCCTTCTCTTCTGGCTCTGTCCTCTAGGCACCACCAAATCCCCTGCTCAGCTGGCTCAGGTCTCTCTGCCCCAGCATGGATAATGCAGGAAGACAGGAAAGTCCGGTGTGTATCTCAAGAGGATTTAATTTTGGAGGAAAACAGCCACTGAACTCAATTATATGCTGTTGCCTGCTAAAAAGCACTTTTATAGCCCATCAGCTAAATGCCCACCTCCACGACTCTGGGCTTTGAAAAGAAAACATGTGCTGTCGTGATCATCAGAAGAGAATAAAGTCATGGAAAAGCCAGCAGCAGTAGAACTGTCCTCAGGCCACCATCGACTGACCCTGACTTCCCTCTGATCATCACCCCAACAAAGAATGAACTTCGATGGGACCAGAGGAGCACAGCAGTGACCAGACAAGTTCAGCAGTGCTATCATCAGGCAACAATCCAACACTACACACCGTCCTTCCTGCCCTGAAAGACTGTTACAACAGACAAAGCCCAAAATCATTGACTGAATGAACTCCACGAACTCTATAGGATGGTCTATGGACTAAGGAATGATATCTGTCTCTTTGTGTATGTATATATCAAGAGACAAAAAACAGTGGTACACTGAAAAATGTGGGACCTAAGCATGATACAAATGGTATGGAATAAGGGGTGGATAGAGTCCTGGGTTCAGCAGTAACACTAACTTTTCTCCTTAGTAGCTGGTGCAGTGCTGTGTTTTGTCTTTAGTCTGAGAACAATGCTGATAACACACCAATGTTTTTGCTGTCGCCAAATAATGTTTACCCTGACCAAGGACTTCTCAGTTTCTTATGCTCTGCCAGTGAGGAGGGGCACAAGAAGCTGTGAGGAAACAGAGACAGGACAAACTATCCAAAGGATTTTTCCATACCAGAGCACATCACGCCAGGATATAAACTGGGGTGACTCATCTGGAAGGCCCAGATCACTGCTTGGGTCAGGCTTAGTATCAGTCAGCAGATGGTAAGCAATTGTATTGTGTATCACTTGTGTTCACTCTTTTCCCCTCTCCCCTTTCCTTTTGAGTTTTAGAATCTTTACTATTGTTATTTCCCTTCTTAGTATCATTATTAGTGGTAGTAGTAGTAGTTTTGTATTATACTTTAGTAATTGCACTGTTCCTATCTCAACCTGTGGAGTACACAGTCTTTCAATTCTCCTTCAAATACTGCCAGGGGGTATAGGGAGGGAAGAAGTGGGGGGAGTGAGCAAGCAGTTGCAGGATGCTGAGTTACGTTTGAGTTTATACAATGACAAGAAGTCATAGCAACGAACAGAACAGAGTAGTTCAGTTAGAAAACATGCAGCCATCATTTGGTGCCTGACCACTTCAGGGCTGAACAAAGGTTAAAGCATGTTATTAAAGGCACTATCCTAATGCCTCTTATATGGTGACAGACTTGAGGCATCAACCCCCTCTCTAGAAGCCTGTTGCAGTGTTTGGCCACACTCTCGGTAAGGAATTGCTTCCTAATATCAAGTCTGAATCACCCCTGACACAACCTTGACTCCATGTGCCCTCTTATTGGGTACCAGGGTGTTGTGGTTTAACCCCAATTGGCAACTGAGCACCACACACCCGCTTGCTCGCTTCCCCCAACAGAGGGATGGGGGGGAGAATCAGAAGAGTAAAAGTCAGAAAACTCAGGCTTTAGATGAAGACAGTTTAAAAGGTAAAGCAAATGCTGTGCATGCAAGCACAACACAACAGGGAAGGCATTCACTACTTCCAGTCTGCATTGATTGTGATCTTTCATTCCTCACTGTTTCAATCCAGGTGCCAAATCTCACCAAGCACCTTGGGCCCACTGTCCAGCTGAGCAAGCTCGCGTGGTGTGGAGTGCTGTGCAAGGCTGTTGGTGCTGGTGTTGTGCCTGGGGAATTCTCAAGCGCAGCTCTCAGTGCCTGACTCCACAGCTGTTGGAGGATTTTCCCCAGCCCTGCTAGGTTCAGGCAGCTGGGGCACCCAGGAGGCACGCTCGCAGCAGCAGCAGAGGTGAGCTGCTTGGGGAAACCTCTCCCTGGGCAGCTGGGAGGGCTTCCTTCTTGAGGGACCTGGGCATGTCTTCCACCCCTTGTCAGGCCAGACAACAGTTGTGCTCTCTCTTCCTTTCCTAGCATGACACCCACTGCTCCAGCGGCCATGAGAGGGCGTAGCTTGTCATCCAATGCTCCCTCCAGACCACCGCAGCCAGTGGAGGGCATGGCCATAGAGCTGGAGACCTGCTACCCGATATGCTTGGACGCCTGAGAGAACACCAGCTATGTGATACAGTGCTTCTGCCAGTTCTGGTACACCTGCATCATGCAGTGGGCTGAGAGCTATTGTATTTTGCATCACTTCTGCCTACCGTTTGGGGTTTTTTACCCTCTTTTAGTTTTACATGCTCTCCTCTTGTTATTTCCATTATTATTATTGATGGTATCAGAAATAGCTTTGAATTATACCTTAGTCACTGGACTGTTCTTATCTCAATCCATGGGATTTACATTCTTTTGATTCTCCTCTCCATTCCTCCAGGAGTGCTGGACAGGAAGAAGGAGAGGAGTGAGCGAGTGGCTGTGTAGTTCTGAGTTACCAGCTTAAACCACGACAGGAGAACAGCCCCAGGCAGCAGCACATGCTGGGACTGCCCAGCTGGAAGGCAGCTTAACAGAGAAAGGCCTAGGGATGGACACCAAGCACAACATGAGTCAGCTATCTTCTGTTGCCACAGCTAAGGATAACAGTGTCCTGGGCTTCTCTGGGAGGAGTGTTGCCATCAGTTTGATGGAGGGGATGCTTCCCCTCTCCTCAGGACTGGTGAGCTTTCAACTGAGGTGCTCAGTCTGTCTCTGTGCTCCACGGTACAACTGAGATATGGACACACTGGAAGGAGTCCTACAAAGGGGCTCTAAGCTGATGAAGGGCTATTGGTGCCATTCATTGGTGACCAGTAAGAGGATCAGAGGCAGTGGGCACTATGCTGAGGTATCAGCCACTCATCCCAGTTTTGTATCATCAGCAAACTTGCTGAGGAGGCACCTGACCCCTGCAAGTCACTTAAGAATAAATGACCCAGTACTGAACCCCTTGTGATGCCACTAGTCACAGGTCTCCAACTAGGCTCTGCACCACTGACCACAACCTTCTGAGCTCTGCCAGTCAGCCAGTTCCCAATCCACCGCATCATCTACTCATCTCACTCACACTCACTGACCTTGCCTATGAAGTTGTCATGAGAGACAAGTGTAGAAAGCCTTGCCAAAGTCCAGGAAGATAACACTGCACAGAAGGCAATCAGCTTGGTTAAGCATGATTTCCCTTTGGTGAACACAAGCTAACTATTTCTGATCACCTTCTTGTCTTCCATGTGCTTAGAGATGGCCTCCAGGATGAGCTGTTCCATCACCTTTCCAGGGACTGATGTGAGGGTGGTTGTCCTGTAGTTCCCAGGGTTCCCCTAGGCTTTTTGGAAGACTGGCCTGGCATTTGCTTTCTCGCAGTCCTCAGCACCTGTCATGATTGCCATGGCCTTTCAAAGATGATCAAGAGTGGCCTAGCAATGATGTCCACCAGCTCCCTTAGCACTCATGGTGCATCTCACCAAGTTTGTCTAAATGATCTCTAACCCAATCCTTCTCCTGGAGCAGAGATTTCTGAGGGCTGGCCTTGGCAATGAAGACTGAAAAAAAAGACAGCACTCAACGTCCACTTCCCTCCTCTCATCAATCCATGCACTTATCCCATTGTAGAAGGCAATCAGGTCAGTTAACCACGATTTCTCTTTGTTGGGAATGTTTGCTGTCTATGAATTTTGGAAAATAAAAATCAAAGAACAGTAAAACCAAAATTCATGGTATGTTTATAAACAGTGAAAAGTGGTACCTCTGTAACTAAATGAAAGTTTGGAATCCAAATAACCTCACCAGATTCACTACATTAACTTTTCAAAAAAGTTTATCCCTCTGCTAGACACCTCCAAAACCTGTAGAAACAGCTCAGGAGCAGCCTGAAAGGCATAATGACCCAATTCATGCATGTTTAAAGCATCCACAGAAACAACAACTCTTTTGTTTCTTGGTGCATCTAGGAGATAAACAAAAAGGGAATTAATTGGGAGACATACAATTGCTTACAGTTTCCATTTATTTGACTGTTTATTTGCAATAAAGAACAAAAACTTTATTACTGTTAATTGTTATTTTGTTTACTGTTTATTGTTGTTTAACTTCATAGGACCTCTGATGTTTCCACTATGCCATGTGTAGTTTTAGATCAGAGGAATACGAACCCACAGATCTTGTTATGATGCAGCCATCTAGGTGACAGTTTTATTCACACCCTTGTGCTGTGAAACTTAACAGCAAAACTTGTCAGGTCAATCGAAAAAAAATGGGAAAAATGGCATGCAAGCAGGGTGCTTCTGAAAGAAAGAGTAAATTAAGTACAAATAGGAGATAAAAAAAGGTTTTCATGGCATTTCATCTGGAAGCTGAAAGAGCTGGGAAGTACTTAAATCAGACGAGTAATTTATAGCCATCACTCTTAGTCACAGATAGCCACTGCTTCTCAATATTTGTTACATTCTCTATTTTAAAGTCTTAGTAAATCATGGCAAAACATTTTACTATCCCAGGCATCTTAACTGTTTTCTATAATCTAGTAATGCCAAACAAACCGTACTTCAAAAAAGAGTTTCAGCTTTCAAGAGTCTACAAGGGATAATTCCTGGAAGGAAAAACTCAAATCACTCAAATAAATGGGTACTTTCTCTACTAATATGGTTCCGTATTTTATCATCAGGGTTGGCAGAGGAGGAAGACTGTATGAAGGAAGAGGATTTAATTTGGGAACCAGAGCTGACCAGCAAAGGATTTTGATTAGTTACATAACGAAAGGAAACTGCTGTATACTTCATATTCTTTTTAGCTGTGTTCATTGGGTTTCCGAAAATGTCACTTGTATATCATTTATTTTACACCAACATATTTTTATGGGTAAGTATTTGCTGTTTGGATTATGGAGTGAATATGCCTTGTTAAGAAAGGGACATTTGCATTCCAGACAAAAATATGGACATTAAAAGCCAATTTACAGCTCAGCAGAAGAGTCTGTAGTTATCCAATTGTACTGGCAGGGTCTAAGTCTAGATGTGAATTTAATATAGATAGTGTTTATTTCTATTACTGTTAGTAAGTTGGCTGACAGGCAATATACTACAAATATAATCCTAGAACCAGTTTTTAATGTCAGACTATATGGGTATGATTTAACATCACATAATAAATCACACTGGTAATATTTTAATTTTTTTCGTATAAGAAACTTTATTAAAATAGATTTGAAGTATGAAGTACCTCAATTTTTTGCTTAGCAGTAAACCTAAAGAACTACATCTGTTAAACTATAGAGCAGAAATTTTGTTTGCTATGTTAATATTTAATAGTAACTTGACCATGAAGCTAATTTTCAAAGTCACCATGCTCCATAATATGTCATTAGAATCACTGAACCATAAACTATAAAATAATTCAGGCCAGAAGGGACCTCCAGAGATCTTGTATTTTAACCTCCTGCTCAAATAAGGACTAATCAAATTAGATTTCTTGTCCAGTAGTGCACTTGTCTCTACTTCTTCAGTACAATGTCAACACCTTCAAGGATGGAGGCTCAACAGACTCAATGCAAACTATTCCAGTATTTGCTTACCCACACTATAAAAAAACTAAACCAAAACCAAAACAAACAAACAAAATCTCCCCAAAGAACCAAACCCAAAATCAACAACAAAAAAAAAAAAAAAAAAACAAAAAAAAAAAACAAAAAAAAAAAAAACAAAAAACTTTGTGGGTCCTGAGTCTTTTCTTCTCCAGGCTGGACAAGAAAGCCTGTTCTCTCAGCATTTGTTAACATGCCAAGTGTTCCAGCCCTCTGACTGTTTTGGTAGCCTTCTACACAACCTCACTCTAGTATGAAAAAATCTACAGGAGAGAGTATTTCAAAATGTTATCATTCTAATAAATATTCTTATATCACTTAACAGATAAGTAGCCCTGGAATGAATATCAGTTGTAACTTTCTGTCCCAAGAAGAAATCTGGCCACTAGATATTAGGCTACTGGACTACAGGGATTGAAGAAGGCTCACTGCTCTGCAAGTATTCCTGGGAAGTCTCAGCACAAGGAATGCATGGCTGGAGTCCAGCTCCCCTGAGCTCCAAGTCACTTCTCTTCAGCAGAATAAAGATATCAGTGCAGGGTTCACTGGTGCCTCTTAAAGGTATCCCCAAAAGTTGCATCACCACCATGATGTGTTTTTGTACCTATTTCCCTAATATTATCATTGCTGAGACCTAGTATGGTGAAGCTCTGCTAGCATGATAAGTGAGGTGAAGACTGGGCTGGGACTCGTGAGGGTGGGTGTGGAAGATGAATACCAACACTGAATACCAACACACATTGTCAGACCTTTTAACAGATACAAGATAGTCTGAGCAGGGTTTTGAAGCAAAATAAAGCAATATTTCCTTGGGAAAAGATACAACCTAGAGGGACATAAGGATCTGGAAAAATAAAATGCGTTTTACTGATGGGTAGAATTACCATTGTTACATTATGCAAGCTGTCTAGCAATAGAAGGATATGCAAGTATAGAATGAATTAAGGATAATTATAAAGTGATTGCACAGCAGGTGGATGTTCTTAAAAAGAAAAAACCCATGATGCGCACAGCAGTATCTTGATATGCTACTGCTCTGCATTTTGATTAACCAGTCAACAACTAAAGTATGAAGTTGCAAATGTTGATATAACTATGCCTTTATAAATTAATAGCTGAAGGGGTGACAGTGACTATACAATATGCAGCAAATAAAGAACTAGGCTATGAGTCTTAAAAACTAACACAGGCCTGCTAATGACTACAGGTACCCAAGACACAGTATTTCAGTAAGAAAATTATATTCATCTTGTTACTTCTGCACTCAAAATTATTAGTTTGACCTCCCAGAGTTCTGCTCCACTGTGTCACTGAGTTTCTTTACTTTGGCATCAGAGTTTTCCTCAAACAGTTCTCTCAGAAAAATATTAAAATCTTAGCAACAGTATGCAGTTTCCACCCACTGAACATCAGAAGCAGAAAGCAAAAGTCAGGCAGATAATGTAATTTTGAATGCTCCAAGGAGGAGTAAATATTGTTTAAAAAGTATTTTGTACAGTATTTTTATGCACAGTACCACTTGACAAAGGTCCAGCTGTCATGAATGAGGTGAACTGCTTTCTGTTAAATACAAGGCAAGTATATTAAGTCAAACATCAAAGCGCAGGGCTAATTAAAGTAAAAGAAAAATAGTTCCCTTCAATATTAACAGTAAAATTGTACAAGTTGATGTACAGATTTGCTCAACTAGACACACTTGTTTTCTCTGCTTGTCAATAGTTATCTGTGCTATTATAATATCTCTGTGTAACTTAGGAAGATTACTAAGACCAAATCCAGGCAATACATCTTTGGAAATGAAGAAACACATTCTAAGATAATTTTCTTACAGCGTTCTGAAGATTACTGAAGTTTCAACAGGTACAGTCAGCAAGAAACATTTGCTTAGTCATGATTAAAAAATGTAACTGACATCTTAGACATATGAGCACCTTTTTTTTAAAAAAAAAAAATTTTTTTGGTGCTCATGTACTTGATTTTACCAATCCTTCCCTAAAAGGGCTTGTACATATCTAATCTCCATAGCTGCGGCCTAAAGGAAGCTTGCAGTCCTGATTTTGCACAATTTTGCTGACCATTAGTGGCACTAACCACAGTCTCAGGTTTGGCATTGTCCAGATCCATTCCTTTTAGCTTTACTTTGAAGTCCAACTAAGAGAGGAAAAAATCTCAGAGAGAAAAAACTGTTTTAGAGCATTTTGATCATATTCTTTGGAGTAACATAGAAGAGTAGCTATTTCTGATTTTCCTGAAAAAGGAGGAAAAATATTTGAAGACCTGACATAGACCTGCATTTCCAAAATCTGTATCAACTTGTGGTGGTTAGACCCTGGCTGGACACCCACTCTATCACTGCCCTCCTCAACTGGCCAGGGGAAAGAAAATGCAATGAAAACTTGCGGGTTGAGATAAGAACAGAGAGAGATCATTCAGCAATGACCATCTTGGGCAAAAGAGCATCAACTTGGAGAAATTAGCTTAATTTATTACCAAGCAACTCAGAGCAGGGTAATGAGGTGCACAGCCTGCCTCACCATGGTCTGCACCAAGGGCTGCAGGGGAATCACTGTTCCAGCACTGGAGCTCCTCTTCCTCTCCTTCTGCACTGGCCTTGGTGTCTGCAGGGCTGTTTTTCTCACACATTCTCATTCCTCTCCCAGATACAATTGCTGCTATGCAGCCTTTGCCCTGCTTCCCAAATACACTATCCCACAGGTATTACCACTGTCAGCGGTAGGCTTAGCCTTCACCAGTGGTGGACCCCACTTGGAGGAGTCTGGCATTGGGTTTGTCAGACACAGGGGAACCTTTTAGCAGCTTCTCATAGAAGCCACCACTGTAGTTCTCTGCTACCAAAACCTTGTTGTACAAACCCAATACATAACTCTTGCTTCACTTGAAATTAAAGCAGTTCAACAGCTTTTACTTAATGGTGCATGAATTTCCAAAGTGGAGTAAACACAGAGATACTCAAGCATGTGAATATCAGTGGACTTGCAATAAACCAGATGTACCTTTTAACCCGTTTAAATGGAAATATGACTATTTTCTGTTAACAAATCAACCCATAGCTGAAGCATAACACAGCAGCACATCAAACATTATTAAAGCTAGAAAAAACTTATGAAAATCAAAATTATATTTTTAATTCTATCAAATCCTGTAAATGACCATGTTCATCTTCTGAACGCTGAGTAAAATCATGACAGCACAAGCAGTATGAGTCAGTCAGTATAATCAGTATGAAAGAAGTGCAAAAAGAATCACTGATAAACCTAAGAAAGTTTTGAGGGTGCCAAACAAACCATAAGGTTATTATGCTTCAAGCAATGATCATCTTTCATTTCAATTGCTGGTACACTTGAAACATTTGTGTAAGTTTTGTTAGGATCAGACTAAGTTCAGAATTTAAAACAGAAGGTTGCACAGAAAAGAAGTTAGGGTTTAAGTGATACAGGCGTTTCAGAAGAAACCATACCTTTCTTGTTCTGGTCTGATAATCAGCAGCACCACAGCTTGTCAGGTACACAGGAGAGGTGTGCATTAATACTTCCACTTCAATGAGCCAGTCCTGCACACTTCCTCAGGCACCTACTCCTTTGCCTAAGCTAACTCCAAGTTAATTTCCAAGTTAGTTATAAAGAGACATATTTCTGCCTGCTTAATACCTTGTGAATGTTGTCCTTTGCTTATATACTGAAGAGTATTATCAACAAAGCCAAATATAAAGAACTTCATTATTACAAAATGTTATTCCAAGAGGGTCATACCTGCTTAAAGACAGAATGCTTCATTAATGCTCTAGGAGTCTGTATTTATTTTACACATTTCTAATAGTTTGTCTGTAACTTTCCTTTGTGGTACAATATATGAAGACAGTTTTTATTTTGTTAGTGGTAACAAATTAACATACTAAAAAGGAAACTTTTAAAATTATATTGCTATTTTTTTTAACCTCAGGTGAATATCATCCATGAAAACATTCTCCTGTTTTCCTGCATTTTGTAGGGCAAATACCAGTCTTGCAATTGAATCTGGACTGTGTGAGGATTAGTACTTTCAATCATAATTTCCAGAAGGTCATAATTCAGTTAAAAACAAGATCTGTTTATTAAATTACAATAATAATAAAACTCAGATGAAACAGTAAGACAGAACTTTTTCATACTATTTAAAAACACTGCATTTGGAATACATTTTGAAATGTAATTTTATGAATTTTAAGTATTAGGTAAGTGCATCTACTGGTATGTCATGCTGTTGTTTTATACCAGGCTGAGTATGAGCAAAGAGAGCATTTGGTAGATGATTAAATGTCATTATCTTCTTCCAAGCCTTATTCATGTGTAAGAACATTTTTGCCTTACCAGGAAGATGTGTTTGAACAGGAGCATTAAAAATACTTTCCAAGTAGAACAAATTTTTCTGACACGTCAACCTCTCTTCCTAAAAAAGTATGAAAAAAGGAGAAAAAAATCCTGGCAATTGTTGCCCAGGCTTAAGTCTTGCAAACAAGAAAACTGAAAACAGAATCTGACTTGTGTATTTCTACTAAGTATAAGTTCTAATATTTCTATCAGCTAGATAGCTAATACAGGTGGGAGAGTTTATAGGTTAAAAATAATAATTTCCTTTCAATATTTATTCTGCCACTGTTATTTCCAATTGCAGCAAAAGGTGTTGCAAAATTCAGTTTCACAAAATTGTTTTATTGTTCCAAATACAAACTATTTGTTTGCTGTCCTGTTTGAGGTATTTTCTTGCAGAGCAGAATATTTATCTACCTCCAGATGTCTCACTTTACCACCCCCTATAAATGTCATGCATTCAAACCACTTACTTTCTAGGAATATTACATTTATGGAGCATCTGTACCATGAAGTACTTAAGTCTTCATGTACAAGTGTTTCATACAATTCAGATCTCAACCATTTGTGTGTGAAGAAACCATATACTTAAAATACCTCATTCTGTATCTATCTAAGCAGGCAAACCTACCTATCAGTTCCAGCATCTGGAAAGACAACTGAACACTATTTCATGCCTCTACAATCAGCACAATATAACAACATTCCACAACCATTTGCTTGTCAGGTAAGGAACCTTCTTAAGATAAAATGTAACCATAAGTAAGCCCATTATTATTTCATATCAAGGCAATGGCATGCTTTAAATATTTATTTACTTTCCCCAGATGAACGGATTTCTTATGACATAGAACCTAGCTGTAAAACCGTATCAGAGATGACTAGGTGCTCTCTTTTCAGCTGTTTAAATCCAATTGGTTTTGTGAACTAAGATGAACTACACAGCACAAACCATTTCTTATTTTCTTTTCTTGACAACTTGCTACTCACCAGTGATGGAAAAGTAAAAACAGAGTTTTTTCTGCCATTCATCCTCATGTGCTTTAAGAGGACTCATCTATCTTGAGGAGGCTACAGTTGCTATTTTAATAGTGTTGTCATCAAAAGTAACCTTAATGAAACAGTAAACAGTTCTCAGTTTTATGCCAAGATCTTCAGCCTTTGTTAGGAATCAACAAGAATGAGAAATAGCAGATCTGTTTCCAGGCCTCTGAATGACTGCCCAGAGAGAAGGAAGTGCTTCCAGGTGGTCTGTGTTAGGGTTGGTCTGCACTGAGCCAAACTCAGATCTGAGCCAGCACATTGCTGCTTCTTTCTCTTAGTACAAATGTATTTCTATTTATGAGAAAAGTATTATACTGTGATAAGCACTATAACTGTTTATGAACTGTGGGACAGCTATGAAAATAAGTTTTGCCATAAGAAAATATTTCATCATCATAGGGTTATGAGGAATCCTATGCATTTAAATTTTGTATATGACATTTTTCATCTAAGAAAAGTTTTATAACATGTTGTTACTGGATTATGCTACTCTGTTATAATTACTGCTGTTACTTTCATCTGTCCCACTCTGACATTTTTATGTTAAAGCATTTACATTTACTTGACTATTGTCTGTAGCACCAAAGTTAAATAATGGTGAGGATGAACAATAAATTCAGTTGCTTTTCAAGAAAATATTCTGACTAATTGGTAAAGTTACAGAATCTCTAAATCTAGTTATAATATTGAAATGTTTAGGCTTTAAAAATTGGATAGTAACAAAATCTTTTGATGAGTGAAACACTCCCTTGACACTTAAAGATTTCTTTTCTTTCCATTTTCTTTTGTAAGAGTACACAGTAGAAAATTGCAGTTACTTCTGTTCTCTTTAACTGAGTAACCACTATATTGTTTTCTCATTTATAAAGCAAAGAAATTGCTTTACGAAAGCAAAGAAAGTTGCACACGAGCATGACAATGTGGGATTGTGCCGTCCATCCGCCTGCACCTCTGAAGTGCTGGCTGCCTGTAAGGGATGGTGCAGAAGGAACTGACGAATACCACTAGAGGGAGTAGAGCAGAATCTGCCCCCTGCGGCTGCAGCCATAGCCCTGGGAGTAATGAGGTTCTGAGCCCCCTTGGATACAGCCAGCCCTACCTTCCCCTGGCAGGGTGAGTCATGGTGTACCTTTGAGGGCCTAGGGCAAAACAGATCTAGCAGAGACCACCTGCTGGTGCCAGAATACCAATGTTTACTACAAGAATTAAATTAACACATTAAACCAATAAAAAAACAACTCCATTTTGGGAAGGCTATTCATCAAGAACAGCTGTATTTTTGGGATTCTTTTCTTTCACCTTGTTACCAGACTTCTGTTGTTGCTATCACAGGCCTATCAGAAGAGTGCTGAAGGTGGCATTTGTGTCTTCGAATATTACAGCCTTGCCTTTTGCTTTGAGGCGGAGGAAAATGTTTAGTGCCACACCTGGAAGACAGAACCCCTCTGGGCCTCAAAGCTCTGAAATTCAAAGGATCTAGAGAAAGCACATCAAACAAGAAGACAACATTGGACAAGAGGACATGCACAGTGTAGATACGTTTTGCCTGTTAACTGCCAGCTATTGAGGGCTTGAGCATATCTGACAGTGTCACCCAGTCAGTGTTTGAAATGCTGCATGACATACAGAATCAAGATTTAGCACATGATTCCAGTAGGTGAATAACTGATATAAAAACCAAAGAGTGATATAAAATCCCAGTAGAAGAACAGTAAAATCAAAGAAACACAGCTGACACTTTTTGTCAGCACATCAGGAAGAAAGTGGTTTATCTTCAAGAAAGGAGTAGGGCTGGGAGTGGAAGTGGCTTTCTCTCACATGGGGAGAGGCAGCAATAGCCTGGGGTCTCCTAGACTAAGGTGATGATTATACCATGTACGTATGTATGATGCTTCCTTACCATCAGGATGGAATTCAGAAACATGGGGTATAATTTTCTCTGAAAGAGTGATTGTCCTGGCTTTGGCTGGGACAGAGTTAATTTTTTTCCTAGTAGTTTACAGTGCTGTGAGCGAGCTGGGGGAGTTAGCGAGTGGTTTTGTGGTCACTGTTTGCCAGCTAGGATTAAACAATAACTGTGATGATAAAAGTACTTCGAAGTATTTTTGGATGGGTAAGACTTCAAGGTATCCCTCACAAGAAGAGGAACAGGAGTCTGGCCAGGATGCACGGAGTTGGCTGCCAAGACTATACACTGGCCTCAGAATTTCCCACAAATACGTGATATTCTGGGGACCTGAATATTCTGGGATAGATTTCCCATCTGTAATAGAGATGATGCCTCTGATAGTTCCAGTCTCTAAGTGTACTTTTCACCACATGATTTTATCAGTTCCATCCAAGCTCTTAGATACACTTTTATGCAGAACATAAGTGTTAGCACATTCACATTACATGGAATACATGTAATCCCCATTTGGGAAGGAAGAAGCCCTAAGTCCCTTCTTAAGAAAAGGCACAACAAGGCACAGATAGAGCAAAATTTCTCATCCAAAACAGTTAGAAGATGTGTGCCCAAGGAACAATCTGAACGAAGTACTCTAATTTCCTGTTTTGGTGCTTTAACCATATACAAGTGCTTGTCCCAAAGAGAACATGACAAAAAGAACAACAGACATTGCAACAAGATGCATTTCTGTATGATATAGAAAGTGGTGAGGATATTTTGGAGGCTTAGTAACAACTTTGGCATACCTTCACTTTCGCATATTTCCATTCTGGGTGGCACTGCTTCCCAAACGGGTAACAAAAAAACAGAGAAGATGTTTTAAGAAGACAGTTAAGAATTTCCTTCCAAATCACAATTCAAATGAACCAGCCAGGTCTGAAGAGTGGTGAGAAAAATATAAAGAAATAACTGCCAGATAAACTGAGGCAGAGATATATTGATACTGGTGGCTGAAATAATTCTGGAAGAAGATGCCCATAGCTTGTACCCAGGTTAGCTGTTCTAAAGCCCTCAAGCAAGCTTTGTTTCATTATGCATAATGAGTATCAGCTTCTAAAGCACATGGGCAGTATCTAGTGTTAGCTGAGGGATACTGCATACTCTGGTACCTTTGTGAAATGCCAAATATCACTCATAATCAATGACTATAAAATAGTTTCTGTGAAAAAAAATCTTGTTACCTTGGCAAAGATGACATATCCCAGATATCAGGCAGGAATTACCACAAAAGGCATACATCATGTATTTGCTTGCTTTTTCTCAATGCCTGAATGCTGTTAGTAGTAAGTGCTGTTGATACTCTGTTCAGACTTCATAATAAATAAACAGACAAGAACCTTGGGAAAGCAAGTTAAAGGAACACAAGTTACATGTTTTAGATAAAGAGGGGGTTTATCCGCATAAGTAATGCTATGTTGAACTAGATAAAATGAATTAACAGAGTTCCCACCATCACTTAACCTGCAAATCCTAGACAATCTACATGGAGGCATCCAGAATTTCTTTCTCCAGTATCAGTCTACAGTGATGACAGTCCAAGAAGCCAGGAATACACTGGCCCTGCCAGAGATGAGCAGAAATACTGCACTGCAGAATAAGGCTGATTCTGGGTAGGAATGGAAGGATGGCTTGGTTAAGTAGGAGAAAGAAAGTAAGGCCTGCATAGAGTGGTTCAGAACTTCAGGTAGGTAATGAAGAGATCATAGGGGATAATGTACATGCTCGAGCCGTCCTCTTCAGGATGAAGGAGAATGGGAACAGGATGTATTGCAAAGATCATTCTTAAGTCATCAGCACAGCTCAGACCCTCCTGCTACTACAGGAGCCTTTACACTGTTTGGTGAGGTACTACTTAGCTCAATTTCTCCCCCTTTCCTCCCCTATCACTTGTGACCCATCTTCCCTAATGATCATCTTTCTTCCTTCTGATACCAAGGCCCTAGGACCAGCAGATATGTGCAGACTTCCTTGAAGAGGCTTAGTACTGGCCAGATCTCAATCAAGCTGTGCCTGAAAGGGATGTTTACTTCTTTTGCTGTGTGGGTTCAGCCTTCCACTCGTGTTCCAGAATAATCAGTTGTCTAAGCTGGTGAGAATCTTTCCCTTGCCCTGCCTGGGGACCAAGCACTAAGACTTGGAGAGATATTTGGGACCCCAAAACTTTCATCCAGGCCTCAATACTAGGCTGGAATTTGTTCTCTCAGCAGCACATTATAATGACAGTGTTTGTCTTCTGAACCCAAACAATCTGGACAGGCCAAACACTATATTCACTAGTTTTACATCACAGCTCTGAGCGCAATTAGGAGAATATTATCTTTACGTTGCCATTTGTTTCCAAGAGGAGGTGGGAAAGGAGAAGGCAGCACGTGCTCAGCTGGTATTATTTCCTCAGATGACCACAAAATTTGTTATGGCTTGAGACTAACAGGTAAGAAAGTCCAAGTTACACACATATATGCCTCCAGCAGGCATATCCCATATGCTGCTCATGAGGTTGCCTTCAGATCAAAACAGCAACTTTTTGCATGGCAAACTATGATTGTATGAGGTGATGCGGAAAATCCATCAGCTTTTTTGACAGGATCAGAACTCACTTATCCCTGTATCTGCTTTGGGATCCAGCTAGCAGCCACACTTGCAGCAAGATGTAGATGGTCTTCAAGCAATGAGTAAGCTACAAGCAGAGATCCTGAGATGCTGTCATCAGCTTCCTCTTTCACACCACCATTTGGCTCAGTGCAAGGTATTGGTGGCTACAGCTGTATCAGGAGCTCAGATGAGCTAATAACTTCAAGTGTCATGTTAGCCATCTTTACAGCATCACCTGCAGTTTGTCCTTCGATTTCCAAAGACAGTAATACAGTTTTGGTTTTTTGGTTTTAGCACCATGGACTTGATTTCATCAAAGGAAGCTTTAAGGGTGAGTTTGACACGTTCTGCATGCCAGCCTGTGCTCTTGCTGTGGCACAAATACAAGCTGCCAACAGCAACAACAATCACTTGTGTTTCTGTCACTCTGCTTAGAGTGCAGTGGTTATTGTTAAGTTATGTGGAAGGTAAGAACGTCTGCCCCATTGCGGTTACCTGATCAAGGACCTTTTCAGTGCAAAGTGGATAATAAATAAATGGGGAAGTGATAAGCAAGAACACACAAAGACACAAACCTGGCAGAAAACAGATAAAACAGACGATGTCAAGGATTTCCGGCCAATTGCTGAGGTGACTGTCTCGAGAGGGGACGCCGGCAGGGCCTGATCATGGGGAGGCTCAGCATCCAGGATCCTCAGCTCAGAGCGGCGAGAGCCACCGAGGGAGCCTCAAGTCCTCGACAGGGCTCGCCCAGGGGCCGCCAGCTCAGTGGACGTGAGGCGCTGACTCACAGGGAGCGGTGCCAGGGGAGGCAGCGCCAGCCCTGACTGACTGAAAACCTGCCCCAGGGAGCGCGGCGAACAGGGCGGGCTCGAGGCTGTTCTCGCGGGCAGGCGAGCGGGATGGTGAGCACTCACCGTATGACCCGGGCTCGGTCTGGGAGCTCTGCTCTGTCTGCCCCGGCGGTGGTCAGTGCAGGCACCCAGACAGAGCCATGAG
>JANRGW010028299.1:0-15654 GCA_024733675.1 Psilopsiagon aymara
ACCAGCAAAAGTGAACCCCCCCCCCCCCCCCCGATAATAGAATCAGAAGTAGTGACTGTTTTCACATAGGATTTTCTTTAAAGCTCAATGAAGTGTAGAACAAACAGGCTAGCTGTGGTTAGAGTCTATATTTCTGCCAGTTTTGTTTGGTCCGCTTGGCCAATGCATTTCATGCTCTCATAGTACATGTTTTTAAGGCTTTGGGGGCTGTAATGTTTGTTTAAAATGGTATCATGTGCCTTGTATACGTTAAGGAAAGAATGGTGACCTAATTTTAAAAAATAAATAGGTAAGTCCAAAGGCCCATTTAAAGAAGCCTGTTTAATGGGCATCATGATTTTATATATGTTCTTTAGAGAAGATTAAGTAGAAAAATGTAAACTCTGCTATAAAATGTTAATGAATTAAGTGCTCTTAGTCTGTGCATCATCACTTGTAAGAATTGAAATGAGTGGAGGAAAAAAAGGCAAATTTGGAGCAAAAGTGCACTATCTGCTAGATAGACTCAGAGGTACTTTGTCAGAAGGACTGTATAATGACTATACTGAGTATTCTTTATGCATGTATAACCTGTAGCAGCAGGTGCAGAGTACACATTGCAGCTACTTTTTATATCTGAATGCTTCAAAGAAAGGACCTTGAGTAATAGTTTGGGGTTAATGGAGCAAGAGTTGTTTACCTTTCTTTCAGTTTTAGTCTTGTGCTTTATATTATTATTGCTTTTATTGTAGCCTTTATTTATTTGCAATTACTTCAAGAAATGTCAAAGCAAAACCAAGAATGAAAGCTCTTGGACTGCTTCCATTATTCATTTTTTTCAGCTGTGGGCTGAAGTGCTGGTTTTTGGGGGTTCTGTTCAACCTTCAGCAGGTTTTCTTCTTTTTTTTTTTTGCTCATGCCTCAGCTAAGCATGATGGTGTGGGAGTTCTGTCTCAAGAAACATTAGAAAATACTACCTGAAGTCTTTCTGCTAGTAACTTATCTTTCTATAATATCAGGAGAGAGGAATAAGTCGTCTGAGTATAGAGCTTGATAATAAGGAAAAATTCAGTAAATGAGATTCACATACAATTAAGGAAAGGTTTTCGCAAGCATAAGAAATGAGAATTGAAATTGTGAGGGGTCGCTTGATAGAGGTCTTAAGGAAACTGTTAATTATATGCATGTAAACCAGAGAAGAACAGGATTCAACTTCACCAGCTTTAGTGTAATTATGATATAAATTTAGATTAATTACCTTATATTTCTTAAAATGTGTGTCTCCTCATATAAGCCTCTGCAGTATAAATTGCACTAGAATGTTAGTAAAAGAAGAATGCTGACATGAGTAGCTATGTATGGTTTTGATATGCAGTAATTACCTCATTTCTGCAATGGGTAAATTGGGACAAATTAATAGAACAAGTAATAGCATTATCAGAAGTGTGATATCAGAAAGAGGAGATAATATTTATTAGTTTAAGAGTAACTTGCAAATTGTAAATGCTATCAGACAGGAGGATCTTCATAATGTTCTTGTAATTTGCAGAAATACCCTTTTGGCCAGCTTTGTTAACATAGTGAACAGAATAAATTTTCCATGCAGTTGTACAGTGTTTCAAATAACTTCTTCTCAGCTTTTGCTAATTAGGTGGTCTGTATTTGTGTTATATGTTCTTATTTCTTTTATTATAACCAGTTTTGAGTTGTTACAGTTTCAGTAATATGTACTGAGGGATACAGCAATCATACTTCCTTGCGTTACCAACTTCCATTAAAATACTGCATATGCATATTTTTATCTTGCATTGTGTGGTTGGGTTAAGGATACAGATAATAAAATAATGGAAACCACTTGCCACAGGTGAAAAGGCAATTTATTGATAATTGTCTCTTTCTAGAATATGTGTTAGGAACTGAGAGTGAAGAAAAGTCACCTTGTTAATAAAAAAAGAGGATGGAAAAAAAAAGTTTAAATCCTCCCCTTTTCATGTGAAGCTATTCACATGTGTATATAAATATATATATATATATATCTTTCTCTTCCCCAGTCCCCCAACAGCCAAACCTGAAAAACAACCAAACCTGAAAAACAACCATCAGCTTCTTAACAAAAGGGGGATGACGAATTTCAGGACTTTACTTGCTTGTACATTTCTTGGCTTTAAATTTGCTAACCTTGTGTGGTTTATTTTAATGTCAGCCAAAATACTGGGTAGAACCAGTGTGGTACTGTTCCTTTTGCACTGAGGAAGTGGAGAGGTGCAGTGTGGGGAGTTAAGTGAGATGGAGCAGATTTCTTTCTGCATTCCAACAAGAAAGGACTAACAATGACTGGCTTCGTACAATTATTGCATCAATTATAATAGGAATACTGATAGCAATTAAGTCACCTTCAAACCCTGGGCAAAATGCATTAGCATGGCATCAGAGAGAGCCCTGGTAGATTTTCCCTGGTGTACACTTGTGAACAGAACATGTTCACATGGGAATTTCTTGGTGGAGTTTAAGACAAAGGCAAGGCCCTATGGGAGGTGTAGTTGCTGGCACCAAGGGGGAGCTGCTGCCAGGTCCCTCTGTTATGGCTGAGGTTGTCCTGCACCCAGGGGATATGTGCAGCATAGCATGAACCTGTTGTCACCAGCTTCTAAATATGCAGTGCTCTCACAGTCAGCAACACAGCCTCTTCCACCCCTTGATTCTTGACCCTTTTCCAGAGGTATTCTACGAGTTACAGATTGGATTAATTACTCAGTAGAGCACCAGCTCCTCAAATACAGTGTCTTCTGCAAGGTCCCCATACAACATTATCCTAGAAATTATTTCAGTTTTGCTCTTGTGTGAAGTTATAAGACTCAGAAAGAGCTCCTGGGTTTTTGTGTTTGCTCACTCTTTCTGGTGAAGTTTTATGAGCTTTTTGAAGGAATTGAAAGGAATGGCCCTTGTTAATCTCTCATTATAAAATAGAGAAAGCCAAATATGGAAAGCAGAACAGCTAACGCTATTTTGTCATTAAAACGATGAAGGCATCCAGAGAAACAGAAAAGCAACAGAAGAAACCAAGCAATTTAAATTTTACTCTCTTCTTTTTTCTTGACCTGAAAAGTGTCCTGTGCTTTTTGTGTTGATTTGCAGTTCTGGTTGATGTGATATTGGTCAGGACTCATAGAAGAGAAGAGGGAATTAAGATATTAAAATTGGTTTACCTGGATTGTTTGCCTGTTGGGGAACGGATGTTTGAGCAGGGCCATGGACAGTGGCAATGGCTGGAGACCACGGCATCATGATCACGAGGAGCCCATCACTGACAAGGACAGCTTGACCTTGAGCAGTGGGGAAAGTACCGAAGAACCCCTAACCCCTATTAGGAAGTAAAAAGCAGAGGTGCAGACTGCAAGAGGGAGGGGTTTGACAAATGTAACATTATGCTTAGCCAGTCGTATATTGGTAATCGTTTGAGTGTGACCAATCATATCTTGACCAGTGTGCATAATGAACCCTAAGGGTATATAAGTGAAGCCCTCAGATGCAATAAACAAGTTTGATGCATGATCATATCGATTGTCATCATTCTCCTACCACTGGAGGGTCCTTGCCTACCGCATTTGCCAAGTAAACAAATCGCAGTTCTCATCTGGATGGCATTATACTGTCTATATGGTGCTATATGTCGGTTTAGATTTATAAGAGCTTGACAGGGAAATAGCAATGACTGGAAATTAGAGAGCCTTAAAGTAATCCATTTGAGAAGGCTCTTTCTCACATTACTTATGTGAAGCTTATATATGTATCTTCACTTTTCATCTCATGCTCATGAACATCACTCTTGTGTCTGATACACCTGGTTTGCTGTCCCTTTGCAAATCATCTGTGAACAGCATATTCTTTATTGGCTTGACTTGTTTATTTGTGTGTTCTTTAAATTAAATTTCTCTGTACTTTTACGTTCTCTATGATTTACAAAGGAGGTTTTATATGAACTATATGTGACTGCATGCATATGTTTGGGTTATTCTATAGGTGGTGATTCGTGCTCAGAATGGCGATCTCCTCTATCGTATTTCACCTTGGGCAAGATATGTAATCCGTGATGAAGACAAAGTGAATTACGATTGGGTGCACTGGAATCCACCACAGTCGTATATAGTAAGGCTTAAGTATTATTTTCTAAAGGTGTATAAAACAGTGTATCCTGTCATCTTTGTATCCTTGCCTGGAGTAAAAAAAGAGTTGGTCCATAAAAAGACGGTAGCAAACTAATTAAAATAGCTACATGAGAAGTGTATGGTTGTTACTCATGCTTTTGACAGAAAAAAGTAACTTTAATGAAGGTTGGTTTTGAGCCACTTGTTCAGTCTCCCATAGAGTATATTAGAAGAATTGTTACCCCTTGAAGTGGTATTTTAAACTTAGCTTTGCACATGCTAGGCAAGGTCAATAAGTATTCCAAGACTTGGTGGCCCTTCCTGGTCTAGAGGAGAGCAGGGAATTACTAGAATTGGGTTTGAGTTGCAAATACAAAGTTCAGTGCTGCAATAGTAAGTCAATGCCATATGAAGTCAGGAAAAGCTTATGAAAGTAAGTTGCTCATATTCCAGTCAAATCTCTACTTTCTTCTTACTGGGAAAATTTATTTATTGATTTTAAAGCTGTTGTAATGCTCATAGACGGCTATAAAGCTGGAACTTTTCACATGATATATGAAAAGTGTCCTAGGAGAACATTCAGAAACTGCAGACTACCTGCTTTTTTGGTGTTTTCTCTAAAAAATGGTATGCAGTGCTCTGTATTAGAGTTAAATTTTAGAACATATTATGATGCATTTGCTTGACAGAGAAAGGGTAACTCACATGGAAAAGCTCTTAAAATCATAATTGCATTAACTTTCTTATTTAAGTGTATAGTTTATGTAAGTTTAATGACCTACCCTGTATCTGTGATGCTCTGTGACACCTGGAACCTCTGTAAGAGAAGAAATGGTGAGGTAATGGGAAATGCAGTGATCTGGAATGGCCTAGAGTGAAAATTCGGAGGCAAGGACATTTAGGGTACAGACAGTGCCTTACTGAGATAAGTCAGAAAAAACTTTGAAGTCTTTCTATGAATAAGAGAGGTGCCCAGTTGAAGTAAACTACAGGGAACAAACCTTAACCAGAACTTCTTGTTCTTCACATTGTCCTTTTAGTTTCTGTTCCATGTATGCGTGTGTTTTTACTGATTTTGGTCTAACTTTTCAAAATCAAGTGTAGGCTCTCCTTCAAGTATAAGGAGGAGGGTTTGTGATGAACTTCAGTGGTTTTTGTATTCTGTAAATATTTTCAGCCATCTAGAAATACGATGTACTCAGGTACAGACTTTGGGTATGGTCTTGTTTTGTTCTGTTTTTTATCCTAAGTAATTGGAATATGGATGCTTTTGGGCTTTGGAACTGAGTTCTTTAGGACTAAAATATTCGGAAGTTTTATTTGGAGAAGGCAGAGCAACTGAGTATTTGCAGCAAGCAGGTATGCTTAAAAAATAACCTACTTGCCCATTGTTGACTTTTATTTTCAAACAATCTTCATAGTTATTCAGGAGAACTTTTTAGTACAGTGGATGCTCTAAGTTTGTACACATCAGTGTAATTTAAGAAGGGTAGACGAAAAGCAAGTCATAGATGTCCAGTTTCTTGTTCATGAAGAATGTTAATTTGAACTAGACACTTACTATAACAATTGAGAATGCTTAATTTTTTGTAATGTTTGTGCTCTTAGAAGAAAAATAAAAAAACCTGAAATTGTTTTTCATCTCACGCAAGTTATGATTGTGACAACACTTCCAGGCTGTTCCTAACAGCAACTGTTTTCTTTTGCCTTATAGCATAAGCATCCTTCCCCCAAGAGATTAAAAAGCCTAAGAATCTATGAATCTCACGTGGGGATTGCTTCCCCGGAAGGGAGAGTAGCTTCTTATAAAAATTTCACATACAATGTACTACCTAGAATAAAGGATCTTGGTAAGTAATAACAGACAACTTGCCTTTTTTTTTTTTTTATTAGAAAAGGTATTTGTCAAATGTCTGTAGGTTTTTTTTTTTTTTTTGCATTTTCAGATTACATGTACTATACAAATAGATGATTAGGGCAGCAAAAATTAAAAGCAAGTGAAATGCACAGAGAATAAACAAAGGCATAAGTAGAGTATGTGAGTCTAAACCCATTCCACAGATTTTTAAGTAAAATGTGATTGCTGAAGGCTTGATAAATATTGCAGGGTGGTTTGCTTTCGGCATGGTTTGCTTTCGGCTTGGAAAGGGACCCATTTTTGGGAGATAGTCTTCAGAAAATCCTGTGTTCTTAATTGGCTCCGCAAATGTAAATCTTGATTCTAAGGAAGGGCAAAGAACTATTTGAATAGAAAGGACTGTTCCTTTCTGTTTGCTGTAATAAGTGTGATGGATTTTTTTATCCCTGAACAGCTGCTGTGAAGCATCAGAACATGTAAACTTTTAATGTGACAAATCCTTTGTTTCTAAAAGAACTTCCAGTATATTGGAGAGGGTGTGTGAACCAGCTGGGATGATTATGTCAGGAAGCACGGGAAAGCTGTTTACCTCAGTTTCTAATTGGTGATTATTTTTTTTCCTGTGGTGTTTTTACTCTGTTTCTGTAATGGACAATATTAGAACTTGCTGTGACAAAATATGTTTTGATACACTCAACTATAAAATAATTGTGACGTCCATAGCTGAAACCTCTGTGGATGGTAGTTGTGCTTATGTGTAGAATTACTTACCTCTTTATCAGAGTTCCTGAAGATGTCATACCTTTTCCTTGTAGGTTTACATGTTGAGTCAATGTCTCACAAAATGTGGCTTTCACTTTCAATAAAGTTGAGCTTGCAGGTGAGATGTAATTTGCATGTCTGGAGGCCCTCAACAAAAAGTGGATCTGGATTCCATGTTACATATCTGTGATTTTCCTTACTGTTGAAGAATTTCAGTGGTTCCAGCAGGTTGAGAGATGTAACAGAATTACGGAAGCTTTCTGCTTTACTGACAGATTTTTCCCTGGGAAGGAGAAATGACATCAAAGGCTGATACACCACAAAAATAAAAGCAATATCAAATATAGGTAGGGTGTACAGAGATGGTAGATAATGTTAATTCTTATTTACATGAAATAAGTACTAGGTTTCAGGTGTTTGATGTGTTTTTAAGATTCTTTTTTTGAATGCTTTACTTGTGAATTGAAGCTTAAAGACTCAGTATTTAAAAATGCTAAGATATTAATAGTTGGTAGAAATATGTGCATAACAAATAGCAAAATAGCAAGCAAATCAAATGAGATTAATTTGATGCTATGTTGCTGTTTATTTATAAAAATGCTGTAAATAACAGTAAGTGCAATGAGCCTGAATTATAAAATGGCAATGAATTTGACAAATTGCTGAACTCATGCCAACTGCCTGCTAAGAAGAACCCTTTTGTAGCTGTGAAATTGAAAAGCAAAACCAGTGACAGTAAAAAAGAAACTGGTATCTTGTCTGAACTAAAGAATGAAGATTTTGGTTGAACTAAAAATGAGGAGCGGTGGTGGGAGTTTCAACAGAGGCTGTAGATTAAACCTGAAGGTTATCTTTTGCTGATAGTCCTTGTTTCCTAGCTATCAGGGGCACTTACGCACTGATACTAAAGATAGCTTTAGTTGTGTGGCAAGTTCTGTGCCTTCACCGTTAGCATGATGGTTTCTCCTTAGATTTCTCTTTCTTAATACTGCACTGAACTCCTAGGTATAACATGGGGCGGTGTGTCCCTGACCCTCTTGTAGTAACTGGGTTCCTTGGTAAAATAGAACAAAAAGACATGACTTTTTTGTATTTTGTCTTTTCTGAAAGTCTCTTGTAGAGGGGGAATATAATCATTAAAGTTGGATAAAAGTGTTTCTGAAGTGGTAAAAAAAAGATTCCTTAAGGCATAAGGTATAGCGAGCACATGTAGCCAGTGACTACCTCCACACCCTCTCACCGAAAGTAAAATGGAGGTTCAGGACACGCAGATGGGCATAGTTAAAATTCTGGCGTTATATTAAGATTGTATTTGAGTATCACTGCTTTCTAAATCTGAGAGATTCAGTACATCTAGCTATATGTAGATCATTTGACAAATCAACTGTTATATATTTATTGGAAGAACATGTATGTATTAAACTACTGATTTCTTCTTGAAAGAGTCCGAGTTGTTAATCGTTACAGTTGGAAGCAGCTAAAATGAGCGAAGACTGGAATGGATATGTTACAGGTGTTGAATCCTCTTTTAACTATCCTTAAGTTGGGTTTATTCTATCTCTACAGGATATAACTGTGTCCAGCTTATGGCTATTATGGAACATGCATACTATGCCAGTTTTGGTTATCAGGTCACAAGCTTCTTTGCAGCATCAAGGTAGGTTGAAGTACTTCAACATCTTCTCTGCTCTTTTACTTTATATCCTTGTTACATCCATCGAAATCAGTATGCTTGTATGTGTGTGTTTGCAAGTAAGTATTTAATGAAAAGAGAAAGTAATGACTTGAGGTATTTGCTCTAGCTTCCTCTTAAATCTGAAATCGATTTGCCATAGTGATCAGCTGTTCTGTGAAACACTTTGTGTAGGATACAAACAGAAAGGTTGTAGGCAACTTCAACTATCCTAACATATTCCAGCTAATCCACTTTCAGCAGTCTTTATGCTTGGCTTCTGTGTTGCAGTCTTCTTCACAGTAACAAACACAATGTGTAAGTCACTCTTATGGTAAAACAAAACTGTACACTACTTGTTCATAATAAACTTCATTAAAACCATGGCTTTGTTTGTTCTGTGGGTACAGTAGCAGACTGTTCTTTGATTTGAGGCCTAGAGTGAAAATGTGTTCAGGTAATTGTTAAGAAAATTATGATAAACCTTGAATGTTGTTTTTTTATATTAATATATAAATGTGGTTTTGTCCCTTAAGAAGTAAGGAAGTGTCCAACATTAAATAGAAGCCTTAACTTTTAACAGATATCTTTTGTACTGTATTTGATGTATTAACAGATTAAAATGGGAGGATAAAACCTTGAAACTACTTCTGCAAAACATTGTGTGCATTCATGATGTAATTTTTTTAACTGAAAATTGTTTATATCCCAGGTTATAATAACTATTACTTAAGAGGCTGAAAAAATAACGTGCGTACAACTGGAAACTAAGTGAAGAACTGCTCACTTACATGCAATTTATGAGTAACATTCAATATTATCAGCTTAAGTTCAGATTGAACCACTGATAAGACAATGCATTTTATGTTGGTAGCCGTTATGGAACTCCAGATGACCTGAAAGAAATGATCGACGTTGCTCACTCAATGGGCATCACCGTTCTGCTCGATGTTGTGCACAGCCATGCATCCAAAAACTCTGAAGATGGTCTCAACAAGTTTGATGGTACAGATGCTTGTTTCTTCCATTCCGGTCCTAAAGGAACTCATCAGCTCTGGGACAGCAGGCTCTTCGACTATGCAAAGTAAGTAGAAAATGTCACTTCAGGTGTGCTAGCTGTTACTGTTTCTTACCAGTTCTATTAAAACTACACTGTTTGCCAAATTGGAAAAGTTATTTGGCTTGTTCAGTAGTTTGTATATGCTGAGATTAAGTTCCTAACTTTGCTAAATACTTAAAACCTTCCATAAAGTAATAGCATTTAGGCGGGTTCTTTTTAATGGCTACATATGTACATGTTCTATACCATGTGCATTGTATGTATTCTATAATCATATCATGTAGTTATACTTTATATTGACTTCTGTTTTTAAAGAGGTTGAATATGTATAGATATATATTAAATATTTATATAGGAACATTTTATATTTAATGATATAGTGTAAATCGATTTGAATTGTAATACTTTTTTAATATTATATGCTGTAGATATAAATACCGTATTTTATATTTAAGAAATTACTTATAGGAAAAGCTGGAATACACTTGTAGGCTCTGGAATTTTATTGCCAAACTCTGAGAGTTTTGAAATGTACCAGAAGTTTTGTTCCAAGGCAGCAAACTGCATTCCATAGTTGGTTAACTTTGCAAACCTGCATTCCATAGTTTGGTTAACAGTTAATACAGAGCAGGGGTCATTTCCAGCTGGCAGTTTTAGAGACACAGTTTGTGCACAATTAATTAACTAGTATAAATGTGTTAAACTATGTGTTAATGTCTAGTGATGATTAGCATTTAACATTGTTTACTACATATTCTCGGAGGTGTTTGGGGTGAGGAGATTTATCTTGTATGCTAAATATTTCAGTGGTTTAAATGGAGAAGTGGATGCTGGCAACCACTTTATTTTAGTCTCCTCCCATTTTTCCCACGTTTTCCCACATTTGTTTCTCCCTGATCCACTCCAGATTCCTCCTTTTCCTTGTTTGTGTTTCTTCCCCTGAACATTGCACAGTAACTTTTGCACTACCCCAAAATCCCCTTGAAACTTTTCTTAATAAATTCTGTAGTGTCAGTAATCTCTTATCCCATGATAAATTTGCCTTTCCCCCCACCTTGAGATGCATGGTAATCTTGTTTCCCTTTCTTACCAAGGACAAAGTTCTGGTTTAACCCTTTCAGGGTTACACTGGAGTGGTTCCTTGGTGGCGTACCACTCTGCTACTGTAGAGTTCTGGTCCCCTGTCAATTTCATAGCAGTTAGGTTTTGTGTACTTTTAGTTCAGCTTGCTGGTTTTCCTGGTTTTGTTCTTTTTTTTTTTTTTTCTCTTACTGGCATTGAACTGCCATTAACTGGATATGCTTATGTTGCAGATGTCCTTAAACCTTTGTATATTCAGTTAGTTGCCAAAAAAGATTTGTCTTCTTGTACTCATAGACTGTGCTCTTGAGGATGACAGTTTCATAGCTTATGGAGGTTGGAACTGTTTAAGAAGGTCGCTATTGCAGAAGTAATACTACGTAGCATAGGTCAACTGTTTAATGGGAACTCTTTCACAGTAACTCACTATTCAATTAAACTGAGTGACCAGTTTAATAAGTGAGTTACACACTGTTACTTAATAGGATGAGCTGCTCTTTATTACTTTTTATTTGGAACAGTTTAACTGATGAATTAAGGGGACTTTTTTGATTTGTGATTTTAATTATTATAACTAATGCTTTTTAGTATGTCTAATAATTATTTCCTGTTGGAGTTGCTTCCTATTTTTCTTAAAGTTCATCTTCAAATCAATTCTGTTTCAGATAATCTTAAAGCTTTAATATAATACAGCGGTATTTCACACTTTATTTCTTTTTATGCTTATGTCTAATCAAGTGTGTAGTACCAACTTCTCTAGTGAGAAAATAAGTTGAGGGCAATTATAAACCTTTCTCTGTTCCAAGCAGTGACAGCTTCTTCCTGTTGGGAAGGAAAGTGGTGCTGGTATTGAGTGTTGTGGAAGGATTTTGTAAGTTAAACAGCCCACTTCTTTCTAGGTAGTAATGGCAATGTTAAGCATTTATTCAGATCTGTTCGATCAGTGATCTGTGCCTGTACTTGTCTGGGGGGGACACTGCTGCGTAATTACTTTTCATCCTATCTGATTGGAATAGATGCCAAACTGAATGCTGGGAAGGAGGAGTGGGAGGAGCTGTGAGGAAGAGAGAAGAGATTAGGAAATAGCAAATACCAGAGAAATTGAATCTGTGTTTCACTGATGAGTAAAAATGATGTCATTCCCTATCTTCTGCCCTCTAGTGAAATGCAACAACAAATTTGGGTTTCCTTTTTCAAACTTTTGTGGAAATCTCTCCTTCTGCTTGCAAGCACAGGAAGCTGTGCAGTGAACTGGTTTTAGTCATTAAGGGCTTCTTTAGTCATGATATCTGAAACACTAAATATTCTGTGTGTGATTGTAGACAAAGTTTAGAGCTTAAAAGATGGTAACAGCCTTGTTTATTCTAAGGTGTTCAGAAATGATTAAAATACCTAGTTGGTTGTTTGGGTTTTTGTTTGTTGGTTTAAGATTTTTTTTTTTTTCCCTCTTTTTGTGTGTCAAGGTCCCAAACAAAATTGGGAAAGAATCAGAACTGCCATTTCATTGAAGATTTTATCTTTTTAGGCTTGATTGACATAGCTGCTAATTTCCATAGTAGTAAACAAGCAGCTCTAGGCTGAAAGAGGGGAGTATTAAAATCTGTGAGAGAGACTTGAGGTGTTTTGTAGAAGTTCAAAGTTTGCTGAAAATAAATGATAGCAAACACAGTCCATTGAATGGTATAAAGAGAAGCTTGCTTTCTGAGACAAATCTCTTCAGCTTGTACAGCCTTCTCTCCTCCTGTACAGTGCTTGTCCTAAATCTTTTTATTTCTGTAGTGGGAAGAACTGTTAAATCTACAGGTACTTAAACATCAAATACAAAGAATGCTCAATTTACTTTGGAATTGAGAGAAACTAATTCTCTGCCATGAAAGAGATTAAGAAACAATTGCTTTATCAGTGTAGTCTGTCTGCATGTTCTTTGAAAGCCAAGATGTAAGTAAATTTGTCTCACAGCATTTGCAAGATGATTCAGTTGTCAGGGAGGGGAACTGTGAATACTGGCTATAACAGAAGGTGGCAAAAGATCTATAGCCATAAAAAAAAAAAAAAAAAAAGAAGACTATATCCACAGCATATTTTGAGTACTGTATTTTTAATAATGTTTATGTAAGGAGAGGGTAGCTCCAAGAAAAGCAGTAGTAAAACTGTTCAAGGGACAACCTGGATGTTGTATCTCGCACCACAGTGCAACTTCAGAAGATGAGGCATGTTTTGTATTATGGACTTGGAGACAGCACATCATGAACAGTAGAATTTTGTTTGTTTTCCTGCATGCTCATCAAGTGTTGCACAAGCAGTGAACTTTGTGGTAAATATTTAAATCTAAAAATTATGCTGTTCATGCTGGTGTCACAGGAGAACAAAACCTCCATTTCAGTAAAATGAGAATTTGGAGGTAAAACAACTGGATGACTAAAAAGATATTTTCTGTTTAACTTCTTTCAAAACAATTACTATAAACTCTGCTTTAAAGAAAGAGGAAAAACCCAATTCAGAAATAAATGTCACTTTCATAACTTTATCATGTTTTTCTATAATCTGGAACTGGGAATTTTTTTTTCTCAAACTTCTTAACTTGCCACGTCTTCCTCTCGTTCATGTGCCTCCCCTCCTAATTGTGTCCTTGCCCATCCTTCCTGCCTCCTCAGCAGCCAACTGAAACACAACCACAAAGCTGGAGTGAGCATTGCAGCTTTTTTCAAGAATACTTTTAAAAAATAAACTTTTATATCCTCTCTCTGTCTTTACTATCCCTGAATTCATGAAAGGGAAATGCTGTAAGGGCAAAGGGATGCTCCAGACCTGTGGTCTGGCTGGTGCTGCCTAGTTAATTTTGTGGTAAATTAAAGTGCCCTGTCTGTACTGTTAATCGTGTTTAAGATAGCTCACTCAAAATACATTTAAGCACATGTAAGTAAGGATTCTGCTTGTAATTAATTTCTCACAAGCTAAGTATAACAATTTTTCCTTCCTCAAATTATATTCTAAGACTGTTCAGCTGCCAAGTTCATTAGAAGTCATGTCGTGGACCCTGTAGACCAGGTGCATCACAACTCGAATGGTTGATTGTGTTTTGATTTAGATTCATTTCTCTACCATAGCAAATGTGTCTAACATAATAATTAGCCAAAACAATTTAAAAAGAATTGAGAACAAAATATCACCTAGCAAAGATAAGTTGTTGTTTTGCACTATATAATTAAAATCTGGAACTGATGCTGCCTTTCTAGGATTATTGCGATCCGAGAGTATTGTTTTGATTTTTAAAGCTCTATATTCCTTTTTTCTCCTTAGGCTTTGTTAGATTCTATGCTTTCTTGTTCCAATTCTAAGAGACAGTAAGTAAACTGATACCTTTCTGTGAGCCTTTATCAATAATAATAGAAGTAAAACTTGTGATTTTTTAATACTGTCATCCTGTTTACCTGAGCACTTAGCCAAAATTTGGAGCTGTTGCTCTACTTAGGAGAAGACTTTGGCATAAAAGTCAGAGGCTGCTTTACCTTCCAGTTTTAATTATGAAATCCTGCTTTCTTGAATGCAGCACTGTGATCAGCAAGAAATTACTTTAGTTGCAAGGTTCTGGGCCATCAGACATCCTTGGCATCTCTTCTGAGGCTTTTCTTGAGGCCCCGCCAGTGCTTTTTTTTGTGTGGATTTTATGTGTCCATGCTTTGGCGATTCTGTGGAGGCACCAAATCATAACTAGTGGGGATTTTTTGGTCTGTCCACCTCCAGGTTTTGTGTTGTATGTATTTGTTGGTGATACGTTCTGTTTGGGAAATTAAAGCTTATAAGTGGCAAAAAGGAAATTCATTTAACTAAACTGTGTGATGGGAGAAATCTTTCTTTAGTCTTTTCTTCCTCCTTCTGTTTTATGAAGTCTCAGGTGAGACTGTGGCAGAAATTGGGGAACTGTCAGGTGCCGAAGCATGTGTTTCAATTTCTGCTTTAGATGGCCTTATCTTCCAGTTTGCCCCTCCAGAATAGTGTGGGTCACCTAAGGCCTATCTTCCCCATCCTGTTGTGCAGCCTCACATGAGTATCTTGGGCGCTCTCTTGCGACTGAAATGTTACAGTACACCTATGTTACATGATGGCCTTTTCTGCCACCCAGTGTGTCTAAATCCTGCAGAGATTTAATGTTGTACTATATGGGGAAAAAAGGTCTGCTAATGTCAATACATAATAATTCACTACTTTAGGATGAGCCTCCTTAAAGGCAGGTTGATCTTCTGACATCTTCAGCAGCCCCTCTTAAGGTCAGTATTTATTTTTCCCTTAAGCAGCTGCTCTTCACCTGATTTTTTTTCCAATTCTTCTGATTGCTATCTTTCCTAGTCCTTAGCTGACACTGTTGTAGTATATTAGTAGGCAGAATGAATCGGGAATGATACCTTTAAAAAGTTGTGTTTGTTAGTAGGGGTACCTGTCTGGGGTCATAATTCCCTTATCATTGCTTTCCAGAGAATGTGGGGGGATAGGGGTGGGGCTTAAATTGTTTGCAGTGTTGAACTTTTCTAAGTACCTGTGGAAGCAGAAGCTTGTTACTTTATGTGGGAGTTTCACTGTGGTTTATACCACTTTTCAGGAAGAAATAGATACACTGCTACTCTATAACACTTGCATATTTAGTATTTTAAATTGGTATAACTTGATGGAGTGCTGCGGTGTTAAAGATTATGGTTCCTTGCCTAATGAACTTAAGTTGGTATATCAAGTATGAGTTGCAAAATGCAGATAACTTCTGTGTGTTCTTACTGTCCATCTCAGGGTTGTTTTATTCACATGTGTTTTACAGAGTGCTGAGTACTTGACTGCAAACTACTGCTTGTTAGTTTACACTAAACAAAGGATAGGTAGGATTTGAAAACTACTAGTATGCTTATAGCTTCCAGTAAGACCTAAAGAGTCACTGTTGTCCAGGCAAACATGGGAGAAAGGAGAGGGGAGAAAGGAGGCTGGGAGAAAGTCATGGGAGAAAGTCAGCTGGGGAGAAAGGAGGCTGCCAAGAGTTGTGAGGTGAGCTGATACCAACCTGATGAAGTTTAACCATGCCAAGTGCAAGGTCCTACACCTGGGTCGGAGCAAT
>JANRGW010028308.1:0-19852 GCA_024733675.1 Psilopsiagon aymara
TGGCCACACACAAAGGGTTGTGCTCAATGGCTCAATGTCCAGCTGGAGGCCAGTAATGAGTGGTGTCCCTCAGGGATTTTTGGTGGGACCAGTCTTGTTTAACATCTTTGTTGGTGACATAGACAGTGGGGTTGAGTGCGCCTTCAGCAAGTTTGCCGATGACACCAAGCTGTGTGGTTCCGTTGATATGCTGGAGGGAAGGAATGCCATCCAGAGGGACATTGACAACTTTGTGAGGTGGGTTGATGTCACCTGATGGAGTTTAACCATGCCAAGTGCAAGGTCCTACACCTGAGTGGGAGTAATCCCAGGCACAGCTGCAGGTTGGGCAGAGAGAGATTGAGAGCAGCCCCGCGGAGAAGGACTTGGGGGTGTTGGCCAATGGAAAAATGAACATGAGCCTGCAGTGTGCTCTTGCAGCCCAGAAAGCCAACCATATCCTGGGCTGCATCAAGAGAAGAGTGGCCAGCAGGTCGAGGGAGGTGATCCTGCCCCTCTACTCTGCTCTCATGAGACCTCACTTGGAGTATTGTGTGCAGTTCTGGTGTCCTCAATATAAAAAGGACATGGAACTGTTGGAACATGTCCAGAGGAGGATCACGAGGATGATCATGGGACTGGACCACCTCCCGTATGAAAATAGGCTGAGAAAGTTGGGGCTGTTCAGGCTGGAGAAGAGAAGGCTGCGTGGAGATCTCATAGCAGCCTTCCAATATCCGAAAGGGGCCTACAGGGATGCTGTGGAGGGACTCTTCGTTATGGACTGTAGTGAGAGGATAAGGAGTAATGGGTTCAAACTCAAACAGGGGAGGTTTAGGTTGGATACGAGGAAGAAATTCTTTAGTCTAAGTGTGATGAGGCACTGGAATGGATTGCCCAGGGAAGTTGTGAATGCCCCATCACTGGCAGTGTTTAAGGTCAGGATGGACATGGCCTTGAGTGATATGGTTTAGTGTGAGGTGTCCCTGCCCATGGCAGGGGGGTTGTAACTAGATGACCTTATGGTCCTTTCCAACCCTAACTATTCTATGATTCTATGTTCAAAGATGCCTGTCATCTCTCCGTCTCTCCATGACCTTCCCACTCCTCTGTCTCAGTATACTGAAAAAAAATACATTTTTGAATCATGGTTTAGTCCTAATGTCCATTTTAAGAGGCAACTACCAATGAGTACACTGTATTTTATTTCATCTTTAATGTGGGATTTCTTTTCTATCCTTCCAAAAAGGAAAAGGGCTCTATTTTGCATATTGCTATCTATTTAGCAAAAATATTTAATAAAACCAGACAAAAAAAGTAAAACACTAATAAAAAATAAGTTTCGGGTGGTGCAAGAACTGTTTGGAAAACCTGTCTAGGATGCTCAGAATAAATGTAGGTCATCCATATAAAAACCCTGCATGTCAAAAAAATGCAGTAGCTAAAGAATACATGAAAAAGAGCTGAAAAAGGCCTTCAGAAGGCAGAAATTGTGTGCGATTCTAGATTTTTTTTTAAAAAAAGACAGTCAGACTTTAAATTGAAATGTAAAAAGACAATAAAAGAAGTCACAAATATTTTGTGTAATAACTTTTCAGAGATGCAAACATTTTCAGTGGTACAATGGAAAGCAAAACTCTGTCAGAGTTAATGAACACATTGGAAATCAAAATGAGAGTGCAAAGATGATAAAGCCAAACAGAGAGCTGAATCTTCTATTTGTAGAGATTTTTCTGCAGAAGTACCAAAGGAAGTTCTCATACCACAACTTCCTTTCATGGAGGTAGAGAATAAAAGCATTATTTATTTTGGAAGAGGCTTCTTGAAACCTTCTAGTCTAAAACCCTGATCAAAGTCAGGCCAGTTTAAGAGCAGGTTGATTACTTCAGAACTTCTTTGTGTTCAAGCGTGAGACTACCCCCACTTTGAAATTTCATTTCCTAACATTCCATCAGCTTTTCCCAGGTTGCAATTTGTGTTTGCCATCTCTTACCCTGTGTACCTTTGAGTAGAGTCTGACTCTTTTCCTTTCTTATGGAACACAAAATTATGTTTCACTGATTAAAACTTGGTCAAAAGTCAGAAAACAAATGGTTGGAATAATCAGCTTTCACAATGAATGGTAATTACCAGGGCTGTTCACAATCATTTGTGCTGACACCTACAGTGTTAAAAAAAAAAACGTAAACTCTTTAGAAAAGGCAACAAATTTTGCAGCTGACGTAAAATAGTTCAAGACATTCAAAAGCAAATTTCACTGATGTACTACAGAACATCACATGTTATAGAATGACAAGGCAATAAAATGAAATTTGTTTTTTGCATAGGGAAACGTGGCAAAAAAAAGTGCATACTAAATATATGCTAATCATACATGCAGTCAGGAGATCCAATCTACTACCACACAGGAAAGACTGTCACAAACTCCTTGAAACGCCATTCTATTTGGCAGTGCCATTTCACATCCTCAGAAAAGTCAGTGAAGAGGTGGTGAGCAAATAGAAAATATATGCATCCTTTTGAATGGATTGGTATTGTACTGGTGCAATATGCAACATCTTTTAACAGAGGAACCCATTGCTGCAGGAAATAGTGAGGATCAACTCTAAAAATAATTAATCAAATGCCCAAGTAAAGATCCACTGGGAGTGTTAACTACACTAACACAGGGAACCTCCAGGTTAAATCAGTGCCTGCCAGGATCTTGAAAAGCATACCAAAGGTTGTACGTGAAACAGAGATACATCTACACCTGCCTGCAGATACTACCAAAGGCAACATATCAGCCCAAATGAATCTTTGCTTTGACCCAGGGCAGAAAGCACATTATGATTCTCTGGATAGTAAAATGTAAATCAGATTTACATTTCAGAATTTGTTCCAGGTTTTATGTGTTTTTAGTGAAGCAAATGAGCTAAAAAGTGAGCATTGCATTTAACAACCAATCTTGACAGAAAAGAGATTTCTAGAGATTAGAGTGATTAACTCTTTCAAACACCATTTGGGCAAGTGAGTTTAGCACATTTTGAATATAGACACTTTTGAAAGATAAAAGCACAGTCTGGAGTAAATTCTTGTTGGCTTATTTGGAATCCCAGAGAGCTATCCAAGTGAGGTAGATGAGCTGTTACTGAAATGACAGGGGGTTAGTACAGCCATCATCTCTCAGCAGTCACAAAACACTTTTATCTTTTCCTGAGAATTATTCATTAGGATAGTTTGTTGGACAATCAGAAGGCAAATGCAATAATATCTGATGAATACAAAGGAAACATCTTTTGCTTTCATTTTCACAATACATTATATTTACTCTTTATGAAAGCCAAGAAAGACTTTGTAAGGTGATAAAATCATAAATAAGAGCAAAACTTTGTGCACCAAACATAATTACATTGGATATTTTTACAATAGCAGTAAAATAAAAATATTGTCTTTCAGCTGTTCTTTAGCACAAGCCTACTGAATGAGTTTAGCTATAAATTAGAATCTAACTTTCACTGAAGTGACCAGCTGGTAAAGATAAAACTGCCTTGTATGGATCCATTCATGCAAATAGTGCCAAGGAAAAAAAAAAATATAAAAAGACAAAGGGTGAAAAAATGGAATTTACTCCTAATCTCAGAGTAGAATACAGGAAACCCATTCATACTGAGGTTTGTGGCAAGCACTTCCTTTTCAGTAGTATTGTTAACACTTGTGTCTTTCAGTATGAAAAAAAGACTACTGGCATATGATGAAATGCAGTCTAGCTAGAAGAGCATATTAAATTATTAATTAAAATTTAAAGCACTTTAGCTTTCTTTGTGCATGGATTTTGAAAGAAAAAACACACTAATTTAAAGTACGGTTGTAGAGGTTCAATTTAAAGCAGTCCACCTTAGATATTTACAGACACACATTATTTCATTGCTACTGTGGGGTGAATATGGTTAATTATTGCATCTTAAGAACAGTTACCCATTTAAATGCTGAATTAAATCATATTATGTCATATACTGAGGCTCAAAGGGCACCAGTATTTGGCTCCATGCTTCTCAATTTATTATACTCTTTTCATATTACAGAAAATTAATGCTGGCTACAAAATATACTGAGTTCATAAACTAGACATAATACAGGTCGGGAAACTCATGCATGCATAACATTAAGAAAAAGAGAATGATGTATCTATTAGTCATGGCCAAACTATGAGCAAGATTCATTTATTCAATTGAAGCAACCAGCTGAAGAATACAAATTCTTGCAGGAAGAAACTGCTTTTTGAGATTACAGACTTTTCTTTGTAACATAATATAGGCATTTCCATTTGGCATAGCAGCTTGCATTTCAGAGTCATACAGAACTGCCCTGATGTGAAGGACTTGTAGAGCCAAGAGACACTCTACAAAAGCAAAAATGGGTCCTGAAATGCCTGTCTCCACTAGCAATCAAGGGGAAATTGTTATTAATGCACTTTGTTATTAAAGACTTTAGGTCAAATGACTCTGGATTCCTAGTCAGTTTTAATATCACATGTACTTTTTCTGTGTCCAAAGAGTTTTGTGCTGCTGCTTCATCTACTTAAGATATTTGCCACAAGACACAAAGGCTTATTACTTTGATTGCAATTATATTTAACATAATTGTTCCATTTCCTGAACTATTACATAGCATAAACCAAACCTATTCTTTGCCTTGCTAAATTCTCTGAAGAAATAAAGGACTGTAATTTAATTGTGTATATTAGTGCACAGGAAAATATGAATGTCTGATCACTTTGAATGACCTTGAAACTGGGAAAAAAAAAACCAACCCAAACCCACAAAATTCAGAATTTTCACGTCTCTCTGCAGTTTCAGTGCCCCATGTTCATTAATATCACACTAGGAAAAAAAAACTTTACACTCTTATTTCTTTATTTCTTTCAACAGATAAATGTCAAAATCATGTCCTCCAGCTGACGAACATCTGTCATAGCTGTGTGGGTTCATCTTATAGGTGCTCAGCATTTTATTTTAGGAGTTATGTTTTGCCATCTTTAGCAATATTACCGGTGACACTTTGAATGGCTGCTGTAGGTCATGCACTTGGGAAGTTTTAAGGGTGTCTTATTTCCAACTGTCTAACATTTTTATGTTTTATATCAATAGTTATGGAAAGAGATAGCATCTCAGGGCATTTATACAGAAAACAGTAAGCTAACGAGGCTAATAAATACACTTCCAGGTCATAAGAGTGCCAAAACAATCTTCCTTTATGCACCACAGCTTCTTGCATAGCAAAACAAACTTGATACTTACTTGAAAGATTGCTAGACTAAGATGAAAATGAAGTTGTGTTCAGATTCTAAAAGCCACAGATGACATGTGAGTTGAGAGAAACCGTGATGGAGCTAAGAGGAGCATAAGAGGTTTTTTTTATCTTTTCATACAGGAAGAAACTGAGGGACCTTCTTAACCTATAGACAGATAAAAAAAAGTATCCTAAAAAATACAAGGCATGTGCAACAACATTCAAGAGCTAGTAGAGGTGGTCATAGAAGTTATCCAGGAATCTTAATTCAGAATCCTGATTTATTGTTACTGTATGCATACATGTTTGTGGAAAACTGTAAAGCACAGATTAATTATGCCTTTGACATAAGCAAGATGCCTGCAAGTGTAAACCTGATACAAGCCTGAGGGAAAACATTGGAAGTGAGTAGAAAAGACAAGGCTTAAGTTGGCTTGTGAGTTCTCCTCATTTCATTAAAAAATAAAAAAAAGATGGGTTTGCTTGATAACAACATCATATTAAAAAAAAATAAAACAAAACAAAACATAACACAAAAACCTCCAAACAAATTTCTGCTGTAATATAAGCAATACATTCATTTTAGAAATCTGGGTGGCTCAAGTGACAAAAAAAATAATTAAATAAGATCAAGTAATACTGTAATGCTGGTTTAAGGGTTTAAAAGGGGCACATAGTACCCATGTAATCCATCAAAGACAGCTACTCTCCCTCCAAAATAGTCACTAGCTACCAGCACCCCTCCCTATCTTTATATGATGCTAGCACGCTCAAGAAAGGTGGACCTTTTGATGAACGTAATATTGCTACTCACTGTGCAATCTGGAAAACAAAAGCACAGATTCCATGGAGGCTGCTCAGCAATCCAGTCCTTTAGACGTTCCTTTTTCTGGCTGATATATTTTATGTGCTCTGGCCAGAAACATAGTTGTTTCTAGTGAGGTTCCTGACATTATTTTCCTGAAGACTTAAAACTAAATTCTGCTGCCTCACAAGTGCTGACTTGCAAGGTAATATTTAAATTAAACCTGAAAACCAGTTTCCATGCAGCAAGAATGTATAGTTCTATCATGCATCCATTTTTATCTGTACCCCAAAACTCACTTATACTAATGAAAGTCTCTACTAACAGCTAGCTATACTGTCATTCAAGATTTAGAACAATATGAATGAATTCAGATACTGGAGCTGTGTTACTGTATTAATATTTCTGAATTCCTGTTCTAAAATACAACACAACTTACTTGCACTTGCAGGATATTCACTGACATGATGATTCTACAGAAGACTATGACAATTCAGACAGACTTCACTGACCTTCTTTGAGTTGCATAGGGTGAGTGATCATAGAATTATAGAATCAACTATGGAAAAGACCTTTAAGATCAAGTCCAACCATTACCCCAGGACTGCCAAGGACACCACTAAACCATGTCACTGAGGATCTCATCTACATGTTTTTTGAACACTTCCAGGGATGGTGATTCTACCACTTCCATGGAAAGCCTGTTCCAACACCTGATCACCCTCTCTGTGAAGAATTTTTTCCTAATATTCAATCTAAACTCCCCCTGGCACTGCTTGAGGCCATTATCTCTTGTCCTATCCCTTTTTACAACCCCCACCTCACTACAACCTCCTTTCACTAGCTGTAGAGAGTGATAAGGTCCACCTTAGCCTTCTCCAGACTAAACAACCCCAGTTCCCTCAGCTGTTCCTCATCAGACTTTTTCTCCAGACCCTTCACCAGCTGGACCCACTCCATCACCTCAATGTCTTTCTTGTAGTGAGGGGCCCAAAACTGAAGTGCAGCCTCACTGGTGCAGACCACAGGGGGACAAACACTGCCCTAGCCCTGCGGGCCACACTATTTCTGATACAGGCCAGGACAGTATTGGCCTTCTTGGCTGCCTGGGCACACTGTTGGCTCATGTTCAGCTGATGTATAACCAAAATCTCTTCAAGAACCTCCAATAAAAGAAAGATTTAATTTTTTATAATGGTGCTGAAGTGACGTTGGCACTTCTTCGTTAAGACAGGTAAGCAACATCCAGAAATCTGCAGTTATTTTTTACAAAAATTTAAAATATGTCAGACATAAACCTCGCTGAAATCAGTGGGACTCATCCTACCTACCTCAGCTACAATCCCACACACACTACAACCCCACACGCACTACAATCCCACACATCTTTTTCCATACCTAACTGACATTAGTACAACATGAAATAAAGGCAGGAACCGGAAAGATCTAAAAGCATCTTTTCAAGAAATTCTTGAATTTGCTGTGGTATCCATATTCCCAGACTGGGACAAAACATAACTCTGGGATTATACTGTTCATGAACTCAGGGGGGGGAAAAATAACCTATAGGAATGGCATGAAATTCACCCTGGTACAAAGAGATTGTATTTTTTTTTATATAGTTCCTTTTTCCTGCTGAAAGTTAAACACACAGAATAAGAATCCCAGATAGTTTCAGCCATGCAGAATTTCAGTACCTAGGCTGGCGTATAAAACTGATCACCCAAAGCGTTTCTGTTCAGGGAGGGCAGAGTAATATATCTACACAAGGACATTTGTCACATTGTATTCCCACTGACGGAATAGTATTGCGCACATCTAAATGTAATTCAAACACTTGAGGTAAATGTCTATAACTAATTCAACCAAACTGTGTCTTCTTTAGTTGGGGGGGGGGGGGAAAGAGAACCATAATTGTCTGAGAAATGGCTCATCTGATCTGTTTTAGAAGTCCGCTTCAAGGTAAGGCAAACATAGCCTGGATTCTGTTGATTAGATGGTCACTGATGACAGAGAGTTCAGGGCGAATAGGTCTGATGCAGGCAGGAACATTTCATGACAGAAATCCCATCTCTCACATATCTACATGTATGAAAAATTTGGCCTTTCCTAATTGATTTATGTTTGTAAATCAGCTCAGCTGTAAAAACCACCAAACAATTCTAGATTGCTTTAAAACATGTAATCTTGAAAAGTAATACACTTATTATTTGGTACCAGATGAGTCAGCTGCATTATTTTTTCAGTCCAGTAGTTCTGTTGGTTTTATGCTAAAAATAAGCAATGAAAGCAAAAATTTCAGCACAGATTCAAATAAATGAAAGAGACTCATTCTATTGTCTGGGCTTTCAACAGACTTCTACTAATTTTTCCCAAATAACTCAGGGTCTACATCTTACTAATAATTCTACCACGAAATATTGTTCCTTTTTCTACTGGTGAAAATGCTAGGGTGATTGAGAGTTATGAAACAAGAGGAGAAACAGAATATATACAGCCAAGTACTAAAAGTACTTCTTTGGTTTAGACACAAAAGGTTGTAGAATGAAAGGCTTAAGAAAGCAACCACAAATCCATTTTAGGTTAATAGCATCAATATATATCTGTTGAAAAACTCAGCCTGGTATTACAAACAATGAAACTATACTATCCTGTATGCAGTATTTGTGGCTTCTTAAAAATCTAGAAATTTATGTTTCATTGTTTTTTGGTTGGTTTTTTTTTTTTTTTTTCTCCACCATTTCAGAGAGAGAATATAGCCTATAGACTGTGATCTTTTCCACACATTTTATTTTGCTCTAGTTAAAAGTTGACCAGGTT
Source organism: Psilopsiagon aymara (assembly GCA_024733675.1). Classification (NCBI taxonomy): domain Eukaryota; kingdom Metazoa; phylum Chordata; class Aves; order Psittaciformes; family Psittacidae; genus Psilopsiagon; species Psilopsiagon aymara. The sequence continues at coordinate 8,876 of JANRGW010028308.1, forward strand.
TCCAGCTAGTGTTCCCTGACAAAATAGGAAAAAATGGTTTATAGCTTTACTGATTTATACCTCTTGGAAAATGACAGATGTTTTTTCAAAGCAAAAAATATAGACATTCCTGCTGGTACAGCCTTGCCCTCTTATAAAAACAATAGTTTATTGTTCTCATATGACAGTAAATCAAGATTTAAAAAAAAACCTGTCCTATATCAATTTCAGGACTACATGCCTGCTAACTTATTAATTAACAATTTAACTGGCAGAGAAGGAAAATGCAGCTGAATAGAAACATTCCTTTATTTAAGCCCGACAACTTTATGTTTTCGAGACCTTAGCAACAAGAGGTTAATTTGCTTGGAAGTCTATATGAAGTCTATGATACCACACTTTTCACAGCTTCCTATAATACCTTATTCTTAGCAGAGTTTATGAATTATTTGCTTAAGGAGAGAAATAAACAATTTGTAACAGCAGTGGAAAAAACTAGTGCATGATCATGACTTGCTAGCAGCAGCTTGCCCTAGTGATTTGGGAGCTAAGTACTTTCTCATCCCCTAAATAAATGATACAGGGACAGCATTTTAAGTCTGGCTACATATCTATGCTCTCACTTTGAAAATACAGGCATAATATTTTCTGAAACACCAAGTTTTGTTGCTTTAGTTTGTGGTTTCTTCCCCCTGCAACACCTGAGATATTTTTATGCTTTCAGTTTCTCAGTTAGAAACAGTACAATACCAAGTCTCTCTTGGAGACTTGCCACTTTTTATAAGTTACCACAGTTTCCATTGTTTGCAAGTTTCCATTGTTTGCAAGTTTCCATCGTTTGATAATGCCTCATTCAATTTCAAATTGGTACTGTTATTCTGGTATTTTATACTTAATTATATTTTTCTGTCCTAAATCACAAAAAGGATTGCAAAATGTGTGAGTCTCCATCATTTCCTTGCATGCATGCACACATACAAGATCAAATGAATCTGAAATTAAAGAGTTGCAGATGCTTGCTCTATGTTTTGTATAAACAGTAAGCAGACACCAAAGCTGAATAAATGCCATTTACTTACTAATAACAGCACTGACAATTTCAAAATCACTTCAGATTGATAGCATAGCAGTTACAAAACCACTTGTAAAGTAAGAAAACAGATAAGTTTCCAGGTCTCAGACACATAACATGGTGTTCACGCATGCAAGCTGTCTTCACAACATCTAGCACAGAATGACAGGTATGCTGCTGACCAACATTTTCACTGCTGACATCACCAAAATGCTAGAGAGCTCAGATCTTACTATCTGATTACTATTTTGGTTTTGACAGACAAAAAGCATCTAGGAGGATAACATTTACACAGATGTAGCTGGGACAGAAGTTGAGAAATGCTTAATATCTGCTTAGACTTCTCTTCATGCTGGTCAGCTTTTTCCACTCATCACTCTTAATCTGCTTCTGAATTCTAGTGTCAACAGCCTAGATTTGCCCCAGTTCTCCCAGGAAACTCTTGCTCAGGTAAATGTACTTTTCTCCTAGAGCCTGCCAAAGGCATTTTATCTTCCTTTTCTGACACTGTGGCACTTTTTAACCATTTTGATCTTGCACCACAAGTTACTCATCCTGAACAAAATTACCATCTTCAAATGTTTATGACTGGACCTCCCCCAGGTCTCTCTAGGTGCCCCTATAACTTCTGCATACACGCTCAATGACAACTTCAGTGTAATTCAGCCCCTCCCTGCTGTCTCCACTAGCTTATCCTAGGAAGCAGTAGCCATCTATTCCCAGCAGTTTTTCACACATTCTCTTAAATCCATACATTTTAATTTCCCTCCCTTTAGATAGCCCTCAGCCACTTCTAATGTATTATTTAGGTCCTACCCACCCACTCTGCATAATTCCTTATCCTTCCCTTAGCATTTTCTTAGTATGTACTGTTCTTCACATTGGCATAGCACTAATCAGCTCCAAATATAATAGTTTTATGTTAATATTTAGCTAAATTGTATATTCTCAAATACTATATTTAAGAAGTCACAAAGATTAAAGTTTTAGTACACATACTTAAGTCATACTAATTCCCAAGGCCTCAGTGCCTGACTCCAGGAGATCTTCACTGATTCGCTCTCTTGTGAATCCTTTCCCCAGGGTGTTAACATGTCCTTTGCAATTGGACCAAGACCTCTCCCAAAAAAGCTGTGTGCGCGCAGTCTAGGAAAAAGAAAGGGGAGGGGGGGGAAGTGAATATCAGTCAATTACAATTAGTAGAATTGGGCTAACAGTAGATGATGAGAATCTTCAATCTGAAGGAGATGTAGTCCAAACTGATTCATAGAAAGCTGATGCTCTTCCTATTGTCAAGTTTGAGTAAGTTAAAGATGGAGCTTGTAAAAACAGGTGATTTATCTTTTAACTGTCCTACCTTCATCTCAGTTTTTCTAAAAAACTTGCATACATTGCAATAATGAGTTCATAAAACAGCTCCCATTGGAACAATACAAACTCTATGTAAGAAATTAACAAGCATAATATCTGCTGACTTTTTCTAAGATAAAACAGCAGTGAGAACTCTTAGACTTCCCTTTTTGGTGACTGCAGTTCAAGTAGGTGTAAAGAGGAAACATTTTAATTTAAATCGATTTGCGAATATGAGATTTGGTTTAGATTTTTCAGCTGTAAATAGGAAGGCAGCGATAATGTGATTCTACCCTTACTGTGCTAGATTACAGATGCACAAAATAGAGTGACTCCATTGAATATAGACTGTATCCAAATTTCCTTTCGTCTGTGTAGTCTCATAGTATTTTCATTTCTATAACAGCTTAAGTTAGCATTTAATTGCAGTCAGATATCTAGGGTTAACTCCATTGCTTACTTATATTATTATCAGTATAACAGCAGAATTTCAACTGTTTCCTTTACAACAGCTTAAACCACAAAAGTTTGCATCTGATTTTTTTTTTTACCCCAGCATAAATGTTATGCCTTCTATAAACTTAGATTTAAAGGGTGTATGTGAGGGTGTTTATAAATAGTTTTTATTTATAAGTCAACAATTTTATGTTATAAGATTTTAGCAAAATGCAAACTGTAGAAGACTTTAATTTCCCTTAAAAGCATTGCACATGATTTCACTGGTATATATTAAATAACTGAAATCTTCTCAGGCTTGTAGTTTTCTTGGAGGGTTCTGAGGATGGAAGGAAGTTGGTTTATTTTTTAAAAACACTTATTTTTCTTTTGGAGGGGAAGTTGTATGAACAGCTTCATGCATAATAACACAATTTTATCAAGTCAGGTGTGAAGCCCTCTCTATTAGGAAAGATTCCACCGTCGCTGAAAGCATGACTATTGTTCTGCTTACTGAGTTTTGGCACATTGCTGTTTCTCTCACAAGACAGCCCAGCAAATAGTCTCCCATCCTAGAGACTGGCAGTTCATTTCAGAAGCAAGTTGAAACCGGAAAATCAATAGACAGCTCTTTTACATTAAATCCTGTCTTTGGTATGAAAAGGATAGCAGGCTACAAATTAGTTTTGCAGCCTCCTTGGTTTGGTGGTGGTACTAGTAATTTTCAAATATTCTCTGTGGGTGTGCACGAATATGTGAGACAAAGAGGAGAGACTGACATGGAAAGAGAGTGGAAGCTTCTTGATTAAAAAAAAAAAAAACAACACCTGAAAAACAGTCTTATGCCTGAAGTAGGTAAGAAATGGGGAAAATAGTAGAAATTCAATCTACCTTACAAAATAATAATTATTTTAAATTAATAGCCTGACATTAGCAAGGTCACCAGTTGTTTTCCAATACTGGCAACCCTACAATATAAAAGAGATTTTTTTCCCCTTTTGAATCAGTATCTGAAGGGACGAGTAGTGCAGCTGACAGTATATAACTTCCAAATAATTTTTTAGCCTTTCATCCCAAAGTTACCTTACTCAGCAAGATAACCTCCCTCATGACCTGGAATGTGCATCCTTAAGCCCCATCAGTTGAGATGAAGAAAGCAATTCTCTCTTACTGTAATTTTCATGGGTATGATCACTTGTTAATCCTATCAGGACACCAGTACACAAGAAAAACTTATGTTTTTCCTCTCTTAGACAATTTTTAATCTACTATCACCCCACCTAACAATCCTCTCAAAAGTGTGAGGAAAAAAAGGGGAAAAAGAACAAGTTTAAGACTAATAATTTACCAATACAAGAAAATCTGTTTGCACTAGTATCATTTCCTTTGACTAATGCAATTTCATGCTGTTGCTACAGGCTTTCAGGAACTTCTGTGCAGCCCATCAAAAAACCTGAAAACTAACTAAATTACTTTTTTTTTTCAAGGAAGTGAAAGTTCAGACTTAGCACTGAAGTAAAACTAATCATGATGTTAGTAAAATAAATAACAAAACATTTAATAGGCAAAATCCTAAAAATCAAGAGCTTGTCTACTTCGAATAAATGCTGAAAGATCACATTAGTACTGAAAACCTTCACTACAATTTCCACCCGCATGTTATCCTCTGTCTCCTCACATCCTAATCCTTCTAACATACACTACAAACCATAGTAATATACATATATTATACCATTTGTCTGAGAAATTGTTGCATGACTACTCTCTTCAATTTTTATTTTTACTCATTTGAGTCCAGGGCAAACAGGAATACAAATTTGGCCTATAGCTTAAAGATAATCTCTGAAATATTATCCTTGCATTGGTGAAACTGTACCTCAAATAACTTCCATAAATGTTGGGGGTTTTTTAGGTTTTTTAGGTTTTTTTAGGTTTTTTTTAGTCTTATACATGCAGAATGTCATACAACAAAAAATGTTTACTATTTACTGCAATAAACCATAATTCCTGGTAAATTATTGTAAAAAAAAATACATTATGTTTTGAACAAGAACTGACGCATTGCCTGTTGAACTAAAATAGACTAGTTTTACAGGTCACTTATGCCTAAGCAATTATTTATGAAGCTATCATTTTCTTGGCTGCTAATTATCACCAGCTAGCTGAGAACACACATCTGACTGCATGAAGAATCCCCATCGTTTAACTCTAGTTTAGGCAAAAAAAAGTTATCTAAAATACCACAGGAAGTATTTTGAAACTCAAAAGTTTCACAGTGAAACAGCCTAGAAGTGCTTATAAAGACAGAATAAGTAGTCACTGCTAATTAGGTAAAGAAAGACAATTCAGTTCTTACCAACTCTACTACAACATCTTCATAGATATTACTTGAAGATTGTTTGGCCATTTAGGGGGTCTTGGCAGGCTCAAGAGGTGTGCCAGCACAAACCTCGTGAAGTTCAAAAGGCCAAGTGCAAGGTCCTGCACGAGGGTTTGGGCAATCCCAAGGGCAAATATAGGCTGGGCATAGAAGGGATAAAGAGCAGCCCTGAGGAGAAGGGTGTGTTGGTTAATCAGAATCTTTACATGAGCTGACAGTATTCCCTTGCAGCCCAGAAAGTCAACCATATCATAGTTGGCTGCATCAAAAAGAACATGACCAGCAAGTTGAGGGAGGCATTTCTCTTCCTTTACTCCACTATCATGAGACCCTACCAGGCATACTGCATTCAGCTCCGGGGCCTCCATAACATGGGCATGTTGGAGTGCATTCAGAAGAAGGCCGCAAAGATGATCAGAGGGCTGAAGCACCTTTCGTATGAGGGCAGGCTGAGTTAGACCTATTCAGTGTGAGAAAAGAAGGCTCCAGGGAGACTTTAGAGCAGCCTTTCAGTACCTAAAGCAGGCTTACAAGAAGGCTTGAGAGGGACATTTTACAGGGTCATGTAGTGATAGGTCAAGGGGTTACAGCTTTAAACTGTAAGAGGGCAGATTTATATTAGATATTAGGAAGAAATTCTTTACTGTCAGGGTGGTGAGGCACTGGAACAGGTTACTCAGAAAAGTTGTGGATGCTCCCCCCTGGAAGTTCCAAGGCCAGGTTGGATGGGGCTTTAAGCAACCTGGTCTAGTGGAAGGTGTCCCTGCCTATGGCAGGGGGTTTGAAGGTTTGAAACCAGATGATCTTAAAGGTCCCTTCTAACCAAAACCATTTGATGATTCACAAATAAAGTCAGTTTCTGTTTCTAATACAAATGCATTAACACAAAAGCCATAGGAAGCTTCCCAAGCTAAGATCTTAGACTATGCCTACATGTCAGTGTTAATGTTTTCAGATATTTCTGACAAGTAATCTGAAATAAGATAATTGCTTTGAAAAACTTCAGCCATGTTACACAGTACTTGCACCTTATGACATACGCTGGTTATTAACTCTCCCAGTTGAAATAAAATGCAGGTAAAAAGTCACACAAAGTAGCAAAGTTGTGTGATTCAATTTTAAATACGGTAAAATAACACCTAAATGCAGCTTGAGATCAAATAACAGCTTCCAAAGCATTTATAAGTATTTCCAATCACTACTAAGCTGACAGGAATAATTGCCTGCATTGCAAAAATTTACTGAAGGAGTGCAACAAAACTGACTTCCTAAAGATAGGGATCCTTGACAAGGACTATCCAGCTTCATAACTGCAGCAATTGTTTATATTATGCCATATCTCAGAAGCTCCCTGTGTTTTAGTGCCTATTCTGTGCTGATACTCCTAATGAAAGATATCATGAGGTTTGCAAGTAGAGGATATATTAAGCAGATTTTTGGTTCAATATAGCAGCAAAACCAAACCAACACAGACTACACGTATTGGTTTATAAATATGCAAAAATCTCCTGAATTGACCATCAAGCACTTCCTTGTTTCAGTCACTATATAGTCCAGAATGGAGTGCTACTTGAAGAACTGCCAGCTAGCCCCTTGCAGAGTTCAGTCTGGAGCTTACGTGCCTGAATCACAGCAAGTCTTTACCTGATGTGATTAGCCCTGCACCTCATAGATACAGCCACCAAATTAACATGACTTTACAGACTATATAGAAATGTGTGACTGAGTAAGCATGTCTTTCCAGTGTGCTGATGTTCTACAGAAACGTCAACTTAATGACTCAGCATGAGCTCGGGGACTCATAATATAGCATGAGATAACTGTGCTGTGTAGATTTGCTAGGATACATGTCCTAGGTGAAAAAAAAAAATCCAGAAGTAAAAATTAAAATTAACAGTTCCATTTGCTTAAAAAACAACAATGGCAAAAATCGTCAAGAGAAAATAAAATATGAAACGTAAAAGGAAAAAAAAAAAAAAAAAACGCTACATTTTTTCTAGGCTGTTCTCATTTTAGGTGGTTTCACAGTGGTATAATTCTAGTGACTTATCACTTTATAAAGGGAAAAACAAGCTCTTGTGCAGATAGATGATGCTGAACAAAATTCTCATAGATGAATAATGCTGAACTTTTGGGAGTTTAATTCCATAGTTACCTCCATGGCAACTCCTCTGGGGCTTTAAAATATTGGCTGGTTTCCATTTCTATGTAACCCCCTTCAAAATCCTGCTTCTCTAAAGAAAATACACAGAGAAATAAACATGACAAGGGAGAAAAAGAATGCCACTCTAGGACATTTACCAAAAGGAAAGTGCAACATCTGTGTAAATGAAAAAACAGTTGAAGGAGATCTGTGGAGGTAAACAAAAGGAATAAAAAGTGTGTTCAAAGATATTTGCTGGACAAAACCATAAGTTATCTTTAATTTGCTCCAGGATAGTGGGGAAAACATGACAGGAAGACAGCAATCTTTTATTCCTATGGTAAATAATGAATATGTACTAGAGCTAAGTACTCGTGAGATTATATTCTTGAAGGAAGAGTAAAGTCAGTGAAGAACATTTTGAGTTTTAACATTATTCCTCTAACATTTCAAGGAGGTTAGCTTCTCTATGTAGATAAGCATTAACTGTAGATACTGCTGGCACCAATCAGTAAACAATAGTACACTGATTTTTGTTTCTTTCAACATGTGCAAGAGAGGACACATATTACACAATAAGCTAGCTTTACTAAACTGAGCAATTCCAAATAATAAACAAACCCTACATTTCAAAAAAGCTGTACCATCCAAGATGAAGCAAAGAGCTAACTGTGAATCACAACAAAGTCTTTTTTTTTTTTATTATTACTTAGGTTTGTAACTCCCTCGTGGTAAAAGAATACGGCAGATAATACTTCCTTTCACAGACAAGGGAGGAACAAAGCTGGCTAACTTCAAAATAGGACATTGGGGAAATTTCAGCTAACTATCTAGTAGCGAAATTGTGAAAAGCCTTCTACAGCATGAGAACTCCCCTGGCACTTGATTTCTGAGCTACTGCTGCTTTCTGAGCATACCAAGATGGGTCTTAGCAGTGGGAGTCTCAGAACTGAGATCGCTCACAAGCTGTATTAAGATCTCTCTGGGTACATCTGAAGGGCTGAGCTCTACAGGATATCTATCTTGTGCCTGCTCCACTGATCTGCACAAAAAAAAGGGCTGGATGAAAGACCCTCACTAGAGCAAGTAGTCTTTCTGGAACACAGAATGCACAAGATACTATACAAAATATGCTTGGTTGTGGGGTTTTTCCCCCAACATGATGACGATTAGCTGATGAGGTAGAGTGTCTGGAGAAGAGTAAATAGCAGGTTTGCAAAGCAACAGATTAATATGACACACAGAAGGCTGCAAAAAAAAAAAAAAAATTGGAGGGAGGACAGAGGGGTTGGGGTGGGTGTTGAAAGCCACCATTCTGAGAAAGGGAAAGCCCCAGACTGAGGACAGGGGAAAACACCACTGGTGCAGCACTCCCCATAGGCTTGCTAGTCAGAGAGGGTGGGTTGGTTGGGAATGGTACTTAGAAATAGAACACAGCAGATAGCTAGCTTTATCGCTAGAAGTCAGATAAAATTGATTAGTACTGCACTCAGGCAGGTTAATTAGCTGCTCTAAGCATCCTGGCTCCACTATTTCTGTATGGAACATCACCCATAGTGATTTGTTTATATGGGGGCCATGTGACCAGTCAGGGGAATAAACCAAGTCTTGCAAATCTTAGGTCAGCATGAAAAACACTGGCACATTATCTAGAAGTGAAATCCAACTCTTCTCACACCACACTGCACATGCCTTTTTCTATTTTAATTTTCGACAGTATCAAATAGGACAAATATTAACACTACACTGTTTCTGTCAGTTAAAAGATCTGTAAGACACAAACATGAAATAAAACAAGGAAATCCAGTTCAGAGCTCAACGCACCTCATTATAGTATAAGATTATAAAAATTCATGCTACCAGCGTCATCAGGTACCTACAGCAATATTCATCACTCACCGTTTGACTTCTGATTTTAGAAGATAGCTGCCTTGTTCTTAGTCACTGTGCAATTCTATTATAACTTCTTCCCTGCCTTACTCTTCACCTTTATCAGCAGGTCATTTTCATTTGGGCTATTTAATGAATTTTTTTTCATCAGCAGTATCCTGACATGCCAGAATGTCAAGCACATTACTTGATAAGGTTCCCTAAGGGGCACTGTGACCATGTTAACGCTACATACTGTGCCTCTACCGGAACCTACTGCCAGAACCTTAACTTTCCTTGAAGTTTTACTTGGTCAAGACCTAAGCCCAAGAATTTGTTTCCCTCAGCTAGCACGGCAGAAGGCTCCACTCTTTCACTGCCAGAAGTACACTACCACAGCAAGATGAATGACTGTTCAGCCATTTCATTTATACAAATATGTCAGCTGTAGGAGATAACTGTCAGCACATTACATTGAAGACTGTTTTCAGTGCTAATTATTGCTAAATAATAGCCAATAATTTCTTCCAAACTTCACACAATCTCCAGACGCCTGTGACCTGATCCCACTAACAACCACTGCAAACCCTTCTTTTGTTCCAGTTTAGCAGCCAATTGGGTAGCAGAACTTTTGCACTAGAATCAAGCCTGGTAACATTGACCAAATGATCTTCTTTTCACCCATCACTCCTTAGCAAATGCACCACACAGACATTTCTCCTTCAGTGAGACATTTAAGACTAATTACTACCTAGCACTTTGTTATCTCACAAAGCTGAACCAAGTCCAACACGCAGGAAGACAGCTGAGGATCTGTGCTTCACCACATTATGTTCAGACACAGAGCTTGTCCCATGTACTTCAAATTCAAGACTTACATGCACCCTGTAGGTTTAGCACCTGATATTTCCTAGTTAGTGAAAGAAACATGCCCAAGGTCTAGTTCTTCCCAGGACCAACAGGTATACTGATTCACTAATCCCTTCTTAATGTTTCCTTTAAAGTATAGAGAACTGTGGCAGCAAATTTGTACCATTTGTGTTTCCCAGCCTGACACATATGCATGTACAGTATTACAACACAGCTCAGATTTTCCTTTATACTTTAAGGACCTCTTTACTTTTGTGTATGCCATCAATTACTTCTGAATGGAGATTTGGGCATGGGGTGGGATGGGGTGCTCCTGTCCCTTCAGGATACATATCTGGCAACAGATACATCTCTGGGACCTTTGAATCAGAACTAGGTCAGGTCCTGCTGGTACCGTGTCATGGTTACTGAAATGTGCCTGCTAAATTGTGGTCACCAGTCCTTTACCTTTCTGGGAACAACACTCTTGCCTCAATTTCCTTTCATGTGCTTATGCTCCTAATATGACAGCCACAGCAACTTACAAAGGATTTTCAAATACTTGAAGGTAAAATTCACTAAGAATTCTTCCTCCCATGCCATTGTAACCTTATCAAGACATTTCACTGAAAATCTTAAAGACTCTTACCTTTTCACCTAAATGCTACAGAACAAAATAATATATTGTTTATGCCATTAGGAGCTATATTTGTATAGAATCATAGAATCATAGAATAGTTAGGGTTGGAAAAGACCTTAAGATCATCTAGTTCCAATGCCCCCTGCCATGGGCAGGGACACCTTACACTAAACCATGCCACCAAAGGCTCTGTCCAACCTGGCCTTGAACACCGTCAGTGATGGAGCATTCACAACTTCCCTGGGCAACCCATTCCAGTG